>SZWC01011520.1:37230-56615 GCA_023375785.1 Penium margaritaceum | reverse complement strand
TAGCTCAGTAGTTTTCTTCTGAGCCACCTCTGTCCACTGTCTGCAGTGTTGGATGTTGTTCAGTCATGTCGCCCGAGCATGTGACGGATGCCACCTGGATCTTAGATTTGGGTGCCACCCATCACATGACATGTCCCCACTGTGATTTTGATGGCGCTTTCTCCTATCGGCTCTGTGAATTTTGTGTGTATGGCTGCTGGGCATGAGGTTCCTGTTCAAGATGAAGGTGTGGTAGAATTCCATGGGCCGTCTTGACCGTTCTAAATTTCAAACGTGCTGTATGTTCCTAGTCTAGTACACAGCCTGTTGTCTGGACGTGCCTGCACACAAATGGGTCTCAGTGTCAAATTCACAGGTGTGGATGCCACTGTCTCCGTTTGTGTTACTGCTGAAGCGGTGCTCCATGACAAGGCAGTAAGGGACTTGTATCACGTCTATGGCTTCCCCACACCCACCACCATCACTGCATCCCCCACTGCACGAGTGCTTGTAACAGGCACGCTTTTGCCTGAGCATCAGTGTCTACTACACAGACGCTTGTGCCATGTCCACTTGGATGTTGTAGATTTTCTGATTTGCACCTCCCTTGCGCTCGGTCTTGATGTAGTGTCCTTTGAGGCACCACCCAAGACCAATGGCCTGAAATACGCACAAGACAATTTGCACCGCGCCACATACCCTCTATCTGTCTCACGAGCTCTCAAGCCCCTTGAGTTGGTTCACTTTGATCTTCTGGGACCCCTCCACATGGAGTTACAAGATGACAAAGGACAATATGTCCAGACGATCACAGACAACTTCACCCGCATGCGGTGGGGCAGGTGCAAATCAGAAAAGCTAGTGCTGCACTAGCTGTGCCTACGTGGCTTGTTGTGACTGAACTTCAGTCCGGTCGTACCCTATAGAACTTCCATTCGTATCAGGGCGATGAGTTCATGGGGGATCTGGACTGCTACTTTGGCGCAGTGAGAGTTTTTCACAAACTCTCCGCCCCAGCCACGCCATAGCAGTATGGCGTGTCTGAGCGCTAGAACCACACCATGGAGGATGCGGTTCTCTCCATGCGGGTAGATAGTGACATGCCTTAAGCGTTCGCCTTCGAGGACATGGCCTACATGACATGGGTCTGGAACCGGATCCGTCACGGCCCCCTCCCAAACAGACACACCCCATACAAGCTATGGTACGGACGTCGTGCCAACCTCCAACTGGCGTGTGTGTGAGAGTCCCTTGCTTGCGTCTGGTTCACACCAGAATAGCAAGGTTCCAAGTTCTCCCCTACAAGCCACGTCTGCACGTTTCTAGGCGTGGCTTCACGCTCCAAAGCCTGGCGAACCTTCGGACCCAAGTTGGCAACGCATTGTAGAGTCTCGGATGCCCTACTCTTTGAGCATCTCTCCTTTCGAAACCTGCCCATTAGTGGCACTCTGCAATCGCATTTCCTTGGGTGTGGTGCGCGTCCACATGCAGGGGAGGGTGAGGTGACTGGTGATGCTATCCCATTCACCATGGGTGCTACTGGTCCGACCCACCAACTAGCTGGCTCGCCAACGTCATTTACGTCACCTGCATTGACCGCGTCGCCTTTCCTGCCTGCGTCCATTGTTCCACCGGCATCCCCTGTAGTTGAGGAGCTTGCGTTACATACTACATCACTAGTGCTACATGTGTCCTCCGCACCTCAGTAACCAGCAAAGTAAATGGTTTCAATTGCGTCTGCACCACCTGCGCAGTCTGCATCCCCAGTCGAGTAGCTTGTATTGTCCCCATTTTCTTTCTGCCTAGTTGACGCACCGTCACCACCTGAAACGTCACCAGTCCTGCCCGTTTCTGATGAGTGTCCACCACTGGCTCTAGCCATACCATCATCAGAGCCATACCGATGAGGTGAGGGCGGACGTCTCCGCCTGCGTCCAGCTCACAGCGTGCGCATTGGGGACCCCGGCATGAGGGCCTTGGGCCTCAACGCGCAGGGACTCACTGAAGTGCACCCTGGCTATAACACAGGCCTCGCTCTCCTTATTCATGGGCGCCGACTTGCGATGGAATCCGCAGAGTCCACCATCACCGTTGGCCCTCCCTCTGTGGCTTATGCATTGGCCACACGCAGTGGAGATGCGGCGGCCCTACAGCCTAGTGTGGTGGGAGTGACGCCAGATCCGAGCACAGTGCGTAATGCTCTGGTTGGGCCCGATGCGTCACTTTGGCATGAAGCATGTGAGGCTAAGCCAGGGGCTATTGAAGAGCATGGGGCTTACCAGCTTGTAGACTTTTCGCGCAGACAAAAGGTCTTTCAGGCCATATGGGTCTTACGAAAAAAGCTGAAGCCGGCCAACACATTTGATCGCTACAAAGTACGACTAACTGTGAAGGGATTCTCTCAGGTGAAAGGGATTGATTCCACTGAGACCTTTGCACCAGTTGAACGCACGACCAAGGCTCTAGGGCTGCTGTCCCAGGTGGCCTAGCACAACTGGGAAATCCACCAAATGGACGTCAACAATGCGTTCCTACATGGAAAGCTAGAAGAAGAGATCTATATGGTCCAGTCCCTAGGATTTGAGGATGGAAGCGGCCGTGTGTACCGGCTATGGAAAGCGCGGTATGGCCTGAAGCAGTCGCCTTGATGTTGGAACGAGGAGATCACTGGCACGCTCCTATGAGCAAGCTATGTCTAGAGCGCTGCAGACCCATTCATTTTCCTCGTCTAGACCACTGCGCCCTTTTGGCCATCCTTGTCTACGGCAATGACCTTTTGATCACCTCGTATGATCTGAAGGCTGTCAAAGAAGCCAAGGGAGTGCTACAATCGACGTACAAAATGAAAGACGAAGGAGAGGACACAGTGTTTTTAGGCATGCACATTGTCGATGATTGCGCTCATCGGACGCTCCTGGTCCATCACAAGTGATGAACCCTCACTCTCGGGAAGCGTTTTGCCAAGCTGCTCAATGGCGTGCGGACAGCGTCAACCCCGATCACCCCGGACGGACAGGACGTGGTGAAGGTCGATGATCCAGCAAAGTTGGGGGAGCTGGTTGACCTGACCCTATGCTTGCGGGTTATTGACTTGCTCATGTACCTGGCCACGACGACACGGCCGGACATTGCCTTCACGGCCAACCTGCTAGCATAGCTCTCACAGGCGCCGCGCATATGGGTGCTCGAGGCTGTAGCATGGTGCGTGCGGTGCGTCATTTTCACTGCCTGCATGGGACTTCACTACCAAGGCCTTTGTGGTCCTCGATAAATACACAGACAGTGAGTGGGAGCCCGGACGGCAAGAGTTGCACCGGCTACATCTTCCTCATTGGGAGAACCGCCGTCTCATGGCGTAGTGGCAAGTAGGGATGAATCACCCGCAGAATTGGAGATGCAGAGTACGTGGCTCTGGGTGTTGGCACGACAGAGAGTATGTGGTTGGTAGGCTTGTTGCATGAGATACTTCAGTCCATGCCCCTCATTGTGCTTCGGTGTGACAATTAGAGTGCAAAGACCATCACAGAAAACTTTGGCGTGTTCCATGCACACACAAAGCACATGAACGTCGAGTACCACTGCATCTGACATCACGTAAATCAAGACAAGATTCAGGACATGTGGGCCGGCACCAATATGCAGCATGCTGATTTTCTAACAAAGGTTGTTAGCCGTACAAAGTTTCTAGCGGATGCACGTTCTGTGGGATTGCACCCTGCCTGTACTGTGGACTGAAATCTGCCCTTGAGCTGCATTCATTGTTGTTTCTCATCGTTGCTCTTTTGTCGTTGCTCGCACTAGTGCTGCTACATGTGTGAACTTGTTCGCCGTGTGGTCATGGGGGAGTGATATCATGTACTAACTGTGACCTCTGGACTCACGTCCGTTGCCTTGCAGATTCCTCATGAGGCGGGGAGTACGGAAGACTGAGGGAGCAAACGCGAGTCCGGCAGCTACTGAGCAGCTATACCCAGCCACCGGATACACCCTCGTCATCGGTACACGTCCTAACTCCCCTCCTGGACTGCTCATGTCTGGTCTGAAGACAATCCAGTTTCATGCTTATTCGTGTGTGAACTGCAGTGCCTTTGGGACCTAGTTTAGTCTAACCTGTGAACTGGTGCTAGTTTAGACAGGCATATTGTAGGCCTAAACTCAGGTTCTAGGCATGTGGGACAAGAGTGAGGTTTTCTCATGCAACTTCAAGCAAGCGTCGGCGAGCTCCCACTCGCCGGCCGACGGGTGGACTCGGCTAGCAAGTTCCACTACATAAGTTTCTCATCCTCTTGCGTGTCTGACTCTTATTCCTCACACACTCATCCGTTTTGGACACCGTCAGTTGTGTTCTGACCATGATGTGGTGATGCACACAGCTGCATGAGGGAAGAGGGACAAGGTGTTCCTGTTTAGACAAATAGACCNAGTTTTCTCATGCAACTTCAAGCACTCGTCGGCGAGCTCCCACTCGCCGGCCGACGGGTGGACTCGGCTAGCGAGTTCCACTACATAAGCTTCTCATCCTCTTGCGTGTCTGACTCTTATTCCTCACACACTCATCCGTTTTGGACACCGTCAGTTGTGTTCTGACCATGATGTGGTGATGCACACAGCTGCATGAGGGAAGAGGGACAAGGTGTTCCTGTTTAGACAAACAGTCCACACACACATGAGAGTAGGAAAAATGCACAATCATGTCACTTGAGACAATGCATCGCTCTAGTTGCGCAGGCTGTAGACGAAATGCATCCGCATAAAGTCATTGGTGAGCGTGAGGATGCACCGACAGCGGTCTGATTGAAACTTGATAAGAAGGGGACTCCAAAGGTTCAAACGGGTTCAATGTCCAGGAGGCACATTCAGGATAGTGCAATGATACATCTTATCCTGAGCGCAAAAGAGACAGTCCGTCTTGGGCGGTTTCTCAAAGAAAGCCACATGAAGACTGAGGGTAGACTGCATGTGGATGAACTTGGACATGGATTTTTGTGGATACATGCCAGAGACTTCTATGCAATAGACGCTTGTGCTCAGGAGAAAGAATTCAAGTCACAAGAAAAGGGACAACAGAGGTGCAAGAAGAAGGGGAGATGGAAGAGGTGCAACAAGTTATGTTGAACAGGTCATCCATAACATAGGCACAAAGTGCATGTGTGTTGCATCTTTCACGATAACAGAGTCAGCAAAGTTCTCAAAAACAAGGCCCATTGGAACGTAGGCACAGAAGGAGAGAAGGTTGAGCTCAAGGGTAGGGACAAAGGGCATATCAGAGATGTACAGAGGGCCAGACAGACAATCGAAACGTGCAACCCTCCCCCTCGACGGGAAGCGTCTAACTAGACCCGATGCGCATAGAACAAACAGACCCAATAAGACCCGGGACCACAGAGTCAAAGCAACAACAATTCATGTGATGAGTTGCTCTTGAGTGAATGATCTAGGTGCCACTCATCTCGACTCTGCCGTCGGTACTGATGAGTTTGTGATAGAGAACTCTGACTATGCCAGATGCTTGGTGGACAAACTCTGAAAACCCACACTGTGTCATCAGGTCCAGCATCATCATCACCCTCAGGCCAAGCTCTTCTACTTTCCTCACATGCAATAGAAGACACACAAACAACGGAATGTGACCCAATCAGCAATGTCATCATGCTTATGCCTTCCTTGAGATGGAGCACTAGCAGGTGACAAAGCTCCGCGGTAGTGTGATCTCGAGGATCTTGGTCATCACTGTCCACTGAATTGGTCGGTGAGGACACGACATTGGCTGTTGTTGTGGCGACAGCGAGGCCGGCCTCATGGAAGGCAGAGGAGGCATGGTGCAGGTGTGCCACCTGAAGGTCAGGAGTGATCTTGCCACATTCCAGGAGCAGAAAGTTGCAGTCAGTGTACCGGTGCCCCCCCCCTCAGTTTTGGTAGTAGACAGACCGTCCACTTCCACCACCCGCGGAAGTCCCCTACCCCCTGCTTTCTGTTCCCCACCCCTTGTTTGCCCCTTCTTCTTCCCGTGGATGGCACTTGAAACACCTTGGTGCTGATCCGTAGGAGGAGAGATATGAGGAGGGGGTGAAAAAGCGAGTGCAGGAGCTGTCTCCATCAGCAGTGCAAGCGTGCTGGACTGGTGCACACTGACAACCTCCTTGGCAGTCATCTTCTCTAGGATGAGACACTGTGCCCAAGAAAGTAGCTCCAGTCAATTAGTTGATACGTGCCGGTGTCATAGTCCGTAAACATGCCGATGAAGTCCAGGTGCTCCCAAGGGCCGAGTACCGCAAAGGCCCCAGTTTCCTCAACGCAGTGTAGAGGCACATGGCACACCTCTAGTAGTCACCACCAGACTGTGATATCTTCCGAAGGAGGGTGTTGAATTCAGTGAGCTGACGCAATCTAGTCATGTAAGTCTCAAGAACAAGCAACGTCAGTGTCGACTCTCAGCCAACAAATGAGGCTGCTCCGTTGTCAGTCCCCGGCGCTCCAAGAAAGGACCGGAAGCCCACTACCATCTCCTCTAGAACCGCACATGCCCCGGTGGGAGGGCCTTCTGCAGCTGGTTGAGTCGCTCCTAGAGGGTACGGATCCTCGCCAATGGAGGTACCTCCCCCGTGTTGCCGTCAGAGTCAGGCCAGGCCTGCTAACAAGCAGAGCATTTGGCAGGAAGGGCTCTATCCCATATGGTGGTAATGACTGCTAGGTCCGGCCTTGATCGATGCTGGGACCCTGACACGTCAGCATTGACCAAGGAAGCTTGCTAATGCTGGGCTCCTGCATGCAATAGCTGCTGGATCTCTAGCAGCAGAGTAGGTTGCTCAGACTTTTGCACACGGAGCTTGACAATGGCTCACGTGCATGGGCTTGTCGGCTGGCTTGCCTCCGATGGTGTGGACTCGGTTGTGCCTGACGATTGATAACCCTTAGAGGTGAATCCAAACGGTGCTACGACCCGGTCTCATGTTATCACTGCCAAGTTATTGTTTTTATGTGTTTCCCTATCTCAGTTGGCATGGAAGACACAAGTACACCCCTTTAAAGCCAAAAGTAGAGAATTGCAGTTGGGAAAACTTTAGTAGCATTTCCTTTGCCCCAATTGACATGGGAAGTATGGTGTAGATGTTTAAGCCACTGAAACTCCCCCAAAGAGATATGATGAAAGGCTCTCCAAGAGAGAGTGGAGCCCAATCCAGTCCAACCCAGTTGTTGTTGTTTCCGTTGCTGCTTCTGCTATCGTTTTTACTGCTACTGCTGCTGTTGCAGTGATCGGTTGAGGTCAGGTCTACTTCCTAGTATAGGAAGACCAGCAACGGTTGTCAGAAAAGGGATCTGACTGTGTTTCTTAAAGATTTGAAGCACTGTTTCAGCAAAAACTTGGGCTAAAGCATTGATGATATCAATGATATCAGTGAGGAGAAACATGATATCAGTGGCCTGAATGCTGATATCTACAGAGGAAAGGACACTGGAGTGGTCATCGTGGGCGCTTACACGGTGTGTGAAGCAACCCCACCTGCCTCCCCTTGCCTCTGTGCCATTTTCTCCTCCTTTTCCCCCTTTTGTCTTCTCTTTGCAGAGGTTGTACGCACATTCCCTAAAACTTCCATGGGGTGCAAGCCAGCTGGGTCCACGCCAATGGCCATGGCCCCTTCTAACACTACAGCAATGGCTATTGCTTCTGCTGCAGCTATAGCAATGGCTGCAGCTACCAGCACGGCCGTGTCTGCTGATGCGACTGCATCTGGTGCAGTGGAAACTCTAGTAGCTGACGCCGCCGCTGCTATTGCTACACGGCTACAGCAGCTGCCCTATGCTGTTGCTGCAGCTGCTCCATTGCTAATATTCTGCTATTTCCCTCCTGCTGCACAGCTATTGCTGTTGTCGTTGGTCCTACAGCTTGCAGCTTTAGTCCCTGTTGCCCACTGCTACTCCTGCAATTGCCTGTAGCTGCTGCAGCTCCTCTGTGCAACTGATGCTGCTGTTGCCCTTGGCTGATGCCGCAACTGCCTGCAGCTGTTGTGCCTGCTGCTATTGCTGTTGCTCTCTTTGTCCCAGCTAATNCCCTGCGGCTGTTTTCATGCTACTAACGCAGAGAGAAGTCTCTGGCTGCCGCATCCAACCTTAGCTGCATGATACCCCTTCGGTCATGTGGCGGCCTGCTCATGGCACTGTTGCCGGATATGCTTCTCTGATGCCGCTGCAAACTGCTACAGGTCACCGTGGCGTGGTGGGTCCTCCTAAGACCTCAGTAGCAACTTTAACTCTTGTTGTTGATTCCATTGCTGTGAATCTGCTGAGCAGCTCAGCAAGGGATGCCTCGCTGCTCTTCATACCAAGAGAATATGCGTGGAAGCTTCCTAGTCTTCCTATTGTAGTTGAGAAACACTGTCCCAAGAACCTGACACAACAACAAGCAATGCAAGCGCAAAACAGCAAGCATTCAGCTAGGAAAGAGACATTGTAGTCGCAGTGAATGTAGTTTTAGAGACAATTTTCAACTAACAAGGGTAAAACACACATAGAAACCGCGGTGTATGGCTAGAAGCACACGATATTGTAAGTTTCCATAGAAACCACCTGAAAACCACTGTTTTGGGCAAACCTCTACGCACAACCAATAGTTTGTGGTGCTATCTAACCCTAGGACTACAAAAAATCAAGCTAGATGAAACGGGTCTTGACATGCAAGGATCTGGCACCAAGTCTGATGTCTCACGTGCAAAAACATACAAACGAGTCTAGCAGCCAGTTCACCAATAAAGCTCTTGTGACGACGTATGAGACAACCTGTGCCCCAAAAAGACGTAGACATGTGACACCAAGAGCACAAGAGATGTTGTGGCAAACCCAAGGTCCAGTAGGTGAGCTGAGTAGATCACTGGGTCGTCACCGAGTCAGCACTTGTTGGGTCACTGTCAGGGATCTGTACAGTCAGTTGGAGAGGGATGATAAAGAGACCAAAAAGTGGAATGAAACCTATCAGTCATTGAGGGCATCAATTTCATGATGTTCTTTAACCAATACTAAGACCATGGTATCAAAGTTCTCTCATAAGTGCAAGTTCTTCTTACGACCTTCATCTAGCTTATGCAAAATTGGATGTCATGTTTTTAGGCTCAAAATAGTGTCAAATCACCATGACAAAGAGGATTGTTCAAAGGGAAAATCTTTTCATGACTCTATCAAAGCTTAGTTGATGCAAGCAACTATTACTGGTAACATCTCACCACCTACCACCTTGATTTCACAAACTCGCCTTTTCTATGTCATCTTTCTGGTGTTTCACACGTTTCTATGAGTGCACTACTGGAGTCTCATTTGCCACTCACATCTCTGTTCCCTCTTGTCTCACTCTTCATGGCACACACACATGTGCAGATTGGGTGACCATGGCCATACCTAGAGAGACGTCTCACGAGTGAGCCATGGCTGATGTTTCTAGCCTCATCAAGTAGCCGGCGATCTACCCAAGAGTGCCCTATGGCACAAGATCGACCCGTATTTTGCTATCTTGTCTTGATGTGGTTGATGCTAGGGCACGTACATTCTGACTGCCGTTCCCTCTGGCACAAGATCGACCCGCGTCATTTTGACTTGTGTTGAGTGCTTTGGAGGAGCTACATGATTTACCCCGGTGCTGATTCTTAGGGGGCCACCGTGTCAGTCCCTGGCTGTGCACTGGTGAGATGCCACCCTCGGCTTAAATCGAGAGGGCGGGCTGGACCCCCGGGTGGCGGTGCACATCGGCTCAGGCATCTGCTTGGTGCTGGCGTGCACTCACCTAGCTTACACTCTCCCTTCCATCTATCACTCTATTGTCTCTCTTTTTACCTAACTTCAAGTCAAACATCTTTCCACATCCATGGCGTGTGACGCTCTCCAGCCCTCTCCCTCACAGTCCGTGTTTTCCAGCTAGGAAGCTTCCCAAGAAACTACTGTCATCAGAGCATTAGGGGCCATCCCCTGATCTTCTTCGATCTATGACCCGTGAGCAACACGTGCGATGGTGCCCTCACTGCCCTGACGGACCCACGGCGCTCTCTCTGTTGACTTCTCGCTGTTCGATACCACCACATCCTGCAGCTGCCCGGCACCACCAGCCTGCAGCTCGCAGCCTGCGGCTCTTGTGTGCCCCACAATGAGCTGCATAGCATCTATCAGCTGCACCGTAGCTCTCAACTGCCTCGTGCTTCTACCGTCACGTAGCACTGCAGTCTGACTATTGCACCCCCACGGCAGCCCCCCTGCCCAATGCTGCTGTCTCATACCGCTCACACTGCTCAATATCGCAGCTCTCTGTTGCCCCGTTCTTGATTTTACCTCAGCGCTCAGATACTCCGGAGCTCCTCGCGACAAGCCCACGGCACCCTCATTGCCGAATCTTTGACTGTTCGGCATCACTGCAGCCCGCAGCTGCCCCACAGCTCTTGGATGCCACATGCTACTCCTGTCTTCATCTACAACAGCCTTTGTGCTCACATGCAGCCGTCCACAGCATCATTGACACTCGGGGACAGCCAGAGGCGGCACCATCTCTCAGCTGCGTCTGCAGCCAGACAGTTTGACACGCTGGATTCACCACCGCTAGACGGTCCCCCTAACAAAGATTTGGACTCATCGCCACGGTAGCCAGTTATGCTGATTGCGTGTGGGAGGATCCGTTGATATTTGACGAGCCTCCGCACACCAACAACAACATGCCACTCTGGTTTTGCATGCTAGACAGCTCATACTGGCTTAAGGACCTTGTTGCAGCAACTGAAGCAGCTGAGCCTGAAATTGATCGCCAGGTCTACACGGCAGACGATCTCCCCCCGTCGCCACCTCGTCCCTCAAGCATGCAACCCCCAGGCCCTGCCACAGCTGACACTGCCAAGCCGTCCACAGCACGTGAGGTTCCTGGCATTATCCCAGATCTTCCCATCCACACCGACTCCATTAGCTGGACCGAGGCCGTTCTCGATGCCGCAGAAGGTGCAACCTCCAGCTTCTCAGCCACGGCATGTGCATGCAGGGTGCCAACACAGACCGCGGTGGGTAGGGCAGCTCAGATCTACGCACACACAGCAGCATCCCTCACCTTACTCACTGTTACTGCCACCAACATTGCCTCGCTGGTCACAGGAGCAGCTGCTGCTGTCGCCACAGAGACATCCTCTGCAGCTGACGCAACTGACAGCGCTGTTGGCTCCATTCGTGTGTCCACTAGAGCCGCAGTCCTTACACCTACAGTTACCCCGCAAGAAGTGTGCTCGTTCCGTCTGCATCAGTAGAAGTTGCAGGTGCCACGGTCACTGGCCTTCTTTTCTTGATGGTGGCTGCCGCCGGTTGGGTGGCTGTTCTGTTCTCCTCCGCTGTCGCGGTGGTACCGCCCCGCTCTGTACTTCTCCCATGCCGTTAGCCCGGTGAGCAAATTCCTTTCCTCTCTCCCTCTCCTCTATTTTCTTTCTTTCATCTCCTTCATCATGCCAGGACCAGAAGAAACTATAGAAGCTTTACAAGCTGCTCTTAGTGAGGCACAGGCAGCTTGTCACAAACTAGAGGAAGAACTACAAGAGGGACTAGATGCGCAACAGGAACTGGCCAAAACTGTGGCCAACCTAGTCATATAATGCTTACGAGCCGTTCCTGTTCTTCAGGCTGTCCTACTTGCTGACAAAACTGCTTCTGTTGCTTTTGCTGATTCTACTCTTTGTCCTAACGCTCCTCTCAAATCCACCTCATCAGCTTTGTCAGCAGTTGCACTTGCCCGGGTGCACCTCCTAGCAAGGCAAAAGGACTTTAGCAGTTTCCTACCTTAGTTCACTTCTATGCTGACCTTCTCCTCTTGGGAAACCCGCTTCAGGGCATGGGCCCAGGGTGAGCTATTGTGGGAGTACTACTCCCAAGCCAAGCCACCCTTTGTTCCTCAACTTGCTGAGGCCGATCGAGCTATGTGGGCTCTCATCAATGCCGGGCGTAAGGACCTTCTTGATGATATTGGTACGTACAATGCTGACCCGGCACGAGGCACCCATGCTGATCCTNGCAGCCGCTCATGCCAAAAACGCTGCTTCTCATGGCGGGGGTGGCGGATCTGGCCATGGGAGTGGCTGTGGTGTCAAGGGCCGTGGATGCGGTGGCAGGTCCTCTGCTGGGTCTACACCTCCTGCAAAGGTTACCTGCTGGAACTGTGGAGCCGCTGGTCATTCTGCTCCCAAGTGCTCAGCGCCTCGTGATGACGTTTGTCTGGCTTGTGCCATGCAAGCTCATTTGGCCCGGACTGGTGTTGCCCACTCTAGTACCAAAATTGTTGTGACATCTGCATTATCCTCCTCTGCCCCATCCTTTATCTCTGCTCTCACAACCACTCTTGCCCCTCTCCAACCTCCGGCGCCTCACTCCAGTCCATGGGGCTAGATACCGCCTCCCTCTGGGCCTCCCTACTATGGCCCTCCCTCGGTTCACTACTCCGTCCCCTCCTGGCTCAGAGATGACAGCCACTTCTTTGACGCGCGCTCCTCTGACCTCTCTTCTGACTGTCGTGTTGAGGAGCGCATCCTTGAATGCAGTCTTACAGAGCTTCACTAGCTTCATTCTCAGGGAGCTGAGACTGTGGATGGCTGGTCTTGTGTGTCTGTTTGTGTGTCGGATGCCACCCTTCGTGGTGCAACATCTGGATGTGTGTAAGGGGCCTTGCCTGATGATCGTTCATGGATTGAGGATTCACAGTCTCACACATTCCCCACTCATCTTGGTCGCACGTCTCCCAACTCTCTTCCTAGGGAATTTGTTGTCTGTCTTGTCCTCCCATCGACTCATGTTTCCTGTGACTTCTCGATCATTGATTCCGGCGCTTCTTATCACATGACCTTCTCTTGTTCGTCTTCCATCTCTCTCGGTCCAGTTGGTTCCTGTCTCTCTGTCCGCACAAGTTCTGGTCACTTACTGCCAGTCCAACGTGCCAGTGTTGTTTGTTTTGTGGGACTAGGTGGGGCTCTGTTCCTTCGTGTCCTGTTGTATGTTCTTGACCTCGAGCTCAATCTCCTCTCTGTGACCACCCTTGACGATCATGTCATGGATTTCTAGTCCAGCCGTGGCATTGGTACCGTCACACTTTGCTCTTCTCGCCGTGTTGTTCTTTGTGGTGTGCGTTGTGATCACCTTTTCTGCATCCCTCTGTCCTTGCCCACATCCTCCACTGCCGCTACTCTTGTTCATGTTGTACCCTCCTTGTCTCCTGCACATGCGGACGTCTTACACCTCTGCCTTTGTCACATTCATACCACTACCATCCAGGGACTCTTGTGCCTTTGCCCTACTGTCGGCCTTGACCTTGCCATGTTTGCGCCTCCATGCTCCTCTACCTACCTCAACTGTGCTAGTGGTAAGATGCACCGCTCTCCTCTTACAACAATTGAGTCCTCTACCTCTCATCCCCTTGTTTTCGTGCATGCTGATGTCATGGGTCCTCTGCCTCATGACTTCCTTGGTGGCCTCCGTTGTTACGTCCTTTGCTTGACTGATGACTTATTGCTCCTCTGCTCGATCTTTTCCCTTTGTCACAAGAGTGATGTCACTGATGCCCTTGAGCAGTGGCTTCCTTAGGCTGAATGCACATGTCTTTGTCCTTTGTGTCTTTCGAAGTGACCGGGGTGGTGAGTTCTTTGGTCCCACCTCTCATTTTATATAGTTTCGAGGTGTTCGTCTTGAGTCCACTGCACCCTACACACCTCACCACAATGGCGTCTCCAAACACTGGAACCGTACCGTGGTCGTCGGGGTGCAATCCCTTCTCTCTTCCTCCAATCTATCCCCGCTATTCGCCTTTGAGGCCATGTCCTACATGACGTGGGTGTGGAATCTCATCCCTCACGGTCATTTCCTTCATACGGTCAAACCGATCTCCGTCTTGCTTGTGTGTGGGGATCTCTCGCCTCCGTCTGGCTCCCTGCTGGCCACTGGGACGGGAAGCTCTCCCCCGTGATCGTCTGTGTGTTTTCCTCGGTGTCTCACCTTTCTCCAAAGTCTGGCGCTTCTGGGATCCTGTTTGGTGCCGTATCATTGAGTCTCATGATGCGCTCTTCTTCGACACTTGTTTGAGTGCGACATTCCACGCTTCTCTAGGGGTTCTCCCTCTCTGTCTCCTTGGGATGGGGAAGGTCCTTCTCCCTCTTGGTCCTCTCGTCTTCCCTCATTGCGGCCGACACCCATTTTATCTGACACCTATGAGCCCTCTGCCTCCTCTGAGCCCTCTGCCCCCTCTGCGTCCTCTGCCTCCTCAAAGCCCTCAGCCTCCTCTCTGCCCTCTGCCTCTTCTGAGTCTTCTGCCTCCTGAGAGCCCTCTGCCTCCTCTACGCCCTCGGCCTTCTCTGATTCCTCTGCCTCCTCAGAGCCCTCTGCCTTCTCTAAGCCCTCTGCCTCCTCTGAGCCCCTTGCCTCATCTGAGCCTTCTGGTCCTCCTGCCACGCCTCCGTGCTCTGACCCCCTTTTGTCTCACCCTATGGGGTCTATGTCCTCCACATTTGCTGTGGTGTTTGAGCCCCCCTCTCACCCTCATAGCTCCTCTGTTGCTCCTGTCTTGCCCTACATGCACGGTGGTCATNCCCTCTTGGTCCTCTCGTCTTCCCTCGTTGCGGCCGACACCAATTTCATCTGAAACCTATGAGACCTCTGCCTCCTCTGAGCCCTCTGCCCCCTCTGCGTCCTCTGCCTCCTCAAAGCCCTCAGCCTCCTCTCTGCCCTCTGCCTCTTCTGAGTCTTCTGCCTCCTGAGAGCCCTCTGCCTCCTCTACGCCCTCTGCCTTCTCTGATTCCTCTGCCTCCTCAGAGCCCTCTACCTTCTCTGAGCCCTCTGCCTCCTCTGAGCTCCTTGCCTCATCTGAGCCTTCTGGTCCTCCTGCCACGCCTCCACGCTCTCACCCCTTTTGTCTCACCCTATGGGGTCTATGTTCTCCACATCTGCTGTGGTGTTTGAGCCCCCCTCTCACCCTCATAGCTCCTCTGTTGCTCCTGTCTCGCCCTACATGCACGGTGGTCATCTCCGGGCACTCCAGTCTCACTCCCGTCTTGTTGTCTCAGGTGATCCTGGCCTGCGCGCCCTTGGCCTAGTGACCACCTCCTTACGCGCAGTCGCGTCCGTGGTGCATCCCAATACCGCACTTGGCTATTCCCTCATTGAGCCGGAGTTTCGTCTAGCCCGTGGTTTGTCTGTGGCTGTGTATGTTGCCTTGTGTTTTGCTGATGCTGGCTTGTTCCCTCTTCCGCCTAAACCTCTCACTGTGTAGTCTGCCCGCACGGCGTCCAGCTCCTCTCTATGGGAGCAAGCCATGAAACTGCAGCTTGACGCTCTTTCTGAGCATGGTGTCTATGAGCTTGTTGCTCTTCCACAAGGGCATGAAGCAGTGGCCGCCAAATAGGTACATCTTCGGAAGATGAATCCTGACAATACAGTTGAGTGGTACAAGGCGCGACTCATAGCAAAGGGCTTCTCTCAAGTCCTTGAAATCAACTTTGCTGAGACATTCGCTCTCGTGGGTCGCTAAACCACTGCCAAGACACTACTCAGCCTTGTGGCTCAGCAAGACTCGGAGGTTGAACATATGGATATCAACAATGCCTTTTTCCATGGAAAACTTGATGAGGAAATTACATGGTGCAACCACCCAGCTTTGCAGATGGCACAAATCAAGTGTGGCGCTTGTACAAGGCCCTCTATGGGCTCAAGAAGTCCCCACGGTGCTGAAACCAAGAGATTACAATGACCCTGGAACAAGGGGGATACAGGAGGAGCACTGTAGATCCCGTCCTGTTCCTCAGTGCTCCCTCCAAGCCACTTGTTGCTATCCTTGTCTATGTGGATGAACTCTTGATTGCCTCTCCAGATGCTGCATCTATCAAGGTTGCGACATATCTCTTGCACTCAGCCTACAAGATGGACCTTGGTCCAACTCGTGTCTTCTTGGGTGTGGAGCTAGAGTGTGATCAATCACGTCGTACCTTGCACGCCCATCAGGTTGCATATGTCTGCAGCCTGGGAGAGCGGTTTGGACCGCTCCTCATTGCTGTCCCTAAAGCTTCTACACCCATGACCCCAGCGGGGCAATCCCTGCTGAAGTCCTCAATCCATCAAAGCTGGGGGAGATGGTGGATGTGACAGAATACCTTAGAGTCATTGGTGTTGAAAAATTGCCCCTCCGCATGCCCAAGTGCGGCGTCGGGAGGCGCCGACGAGCCGCCAGAAAGTGGAAACTCCACGCCGGCGGATTTGGCAAATTGAGAATTGCTCAGATTCTAAAATGGAGGATTGCTCCGTAAATTGTACGAGTTATTGAATCCAGTGGAAGTTGTTTCGCTAGAATCGGACAAGTATCGAGGGAGATATGGTCTTCCAAAGTTGGGGTGTGCGCAGCGGCTCTGGGAGCCGGCTGCGACTCGAAATCCGGTCGATAATCGACCGGACCGAGTAACAAAACTACCATCTGGAGAAGTTGCTCCGATAGGCCTGCCGAGGCGTCCGGTGGATGATCCACCTGATCCGGCGGATCATCCACCGGATCCAGCAGTGTAGGTTGTTACTGAGGGACTTAGCCAAAAACCTGGCTCGACGTCCGAAACTCAGTATTACGTTTTGTTACTCGGGGACTTCATCAAAATTCTGACTGCAGGTCCACGGACAGGTTTCAAACCTCGTCACACCCCATCACCAAACACGACTCAAAAGTGGGTAGGGTGCGTGGAAATAGTGCAGGGGACCCCCACACCATGTGCAATGGGATATGCACCTTGGGAAAGGCACTTCGCACGTGAACGAAGGCGCCACGGCGAGTGGCGGCGTGAGGGCTCTGTGGTGGGTGAGACCTGCGCTTCGGCAAGCATAACTTGGACTACGCTTGACCGAATTGCGCACAATTTGGTGCGTTGGAGAGCTCATGACTAGTTCTATAAATATTGTGATCATGACCATGTTAAAAAAATAACGCAAAATGACGTTATTCCCTTCGCAAATTGATTGTCTCAAAGTTTCTATTCACATAGCGTGAGGCAATCAGAAAGCTCACGCTCAGTCTCAGATTCACCCAAAAGAGAAGACATAAACCGGTAGAGACGATCAGACAAATGTCAGGACCGCACCACGTGGATCTCATCCTGAAAATTGGCTCCATGATGTACCTTGCTACCCCCACTTGTGCTGATGTGGCCTTTGCCCATTCTCCCAGTGTCCAAGAGAGCGTCATCTTGAGGTGGCATTGCAAGTGGTGCGTTATGCACTCTCCACAGCTTGAACTAGGCTGTACCTTTGTGCGCACTCCTCGATGCTTGTTGACGGCTCCACTGACAGTGACTGGGCACATGACTTTGATGCGCGTAGTAAAACAGGGTACATTTTCATGATTCGTGGGAGAGTAGTCTCATGGAAAAGTGGAAAACAAGGATGTGTTGCCAGCAGCACATCTCACGCAAAGTATGTGGCTCTTGGCGCAGGTACGTGTGAAGCTATCTAGCTTTGTCGTCTGCGGCAACAGTTGCTTGTCCCCATCCGCTGCATCACTCTGCGCTGTGACAATCAAAACACAAAAGGAATTGACGAAAACAACGGCATGCATCATTCACGTACCATGCACATCAACATGAAGCACCATTTTGTTCGTGAGTGTATTGCTGTTGGCATTGTCCGCGTTGCTTGGGTGGACACACTGTCGCAGAGAGCTGACTTTCTCACGAAGGCTCTCAGCCGCAACGTCTTCATATGTGCTGTCGATGTTGTTGGTCTCACCTATCCCAATGACCCAGGATGAAGTGCTTCATATCCCCCTGTCTCATTGAACCTCTTGCACTGAGAGAATTGTGTGTGCCATGCTTCATCATGTGTGGGTTGTTTGCCTACGTGTCACAAGGGAGTGATGGAGTCTCGTTGGCCACTCACATCTCTATTCCCTCTTGTCTCACTCTTCATGGCACACACACATGTACAGATTGAGTGACCATAGCCATACCTAGAGAGACGTCTCACGAGCGCGCCATGGCTGATATTTCTAGCCTCATCAAGCAGCCGACGATCTACCCAAGAGTGCCCTCTAGCACAAGATTGACCCGTGTTTGACTATCTTGTCTTGATGTGGTTGATGCTAGGGCACACACATTCTGACTGCCATTCCCTGAATCATTTTGACTTGTATTGAGTGCTTTGGAGGAGCTGCATGATGTACCCGGGTGCCGATTCTTCCTGGGCCACCGTGTCAGTCCCTGGCTATGCACTAGTGAGAGGCCACCCTCGGTTTAAACTGAGAGGGCGGGCTCGACCCCCGCTAGCTAGAAATCTAAGCGGCAGGTTGGGGTAGCATGCGTTGTTGATGCAGCGTGCGGGCTTCCACGCTCGTTGCTTAAGTCTGCTGCCCCCTCAGTCTGCTGCTCTAGAGCCTAAGTCTGGAAGCTCTGGGTTTGTTACTCAGAAGTGTGCGCGCCAGTGTTAACGCCAGAAAGCAGCTGAAAGCTGGAAAAGACTGATTAGGAATGAACAATGAGACACAATGGGAGACGCCTCCAAGAACTAGCCTCCCCCCCACCTCTGTAGAGCTTGTTACTCAGTTCACCAGCCAATCAGAAATTACCTATTTTCAGGCTGGCAGTTTTCTCGGTGAGGCCTGCCAGACGGCCGACAGCCCAAAACCCGGGCGTCGTCCGTTTTGCATGAAAACTAGACCATACCATAATACCGACGCTCCAAACGCAGCCGTACGGTCAGAATCAGCTAGAAAAATAGTAGCGAGGAGTTATGGCGGCCTGAACCCAAGCAGTGCCTACGATGGTTTATGATGCCGAACAGGGCCATGCAACATGCAACAAGGACCCTAGGCAACGCATGACGATGCAGACGCAATAGGACGCGCTGGACGCATGCAGAAAGCAAGTGCAGTGGTCGTGACCGCCTGCAGCGCAACCGCTGAGGAGGCCTGCTGATGGAGCTGAACACGTCGTCGCAGAGAGGAGGCTCCAGCGAACTGCGAGAAGACCTCAGCGTGTGTCGGCTCCACCGGACGAAACTCCATCAGCGTCGAGTCTCGCCGTCAGTCATCTACACGCCAATGTACACAAGCCGGGAGGACACAACAGAGCACAATGAGAGCAAAAACCAACACTCCTCCATGACTCACAGGAGTAGTGCACATGGGCGGGCAGAGACACGGTCAACATCCAGACTCCCCCAGGGCACGCAGAGACGCAGGGAGAGACCAAGAGAGCAAATCATGGACGCACGCCTACTGAACTCACAACCTTCTTGAACGGGTCCCGCTTCAGTGCCTTGGTCAGGAAGTCAGCCAGCTGCCGTGCTGTCTCAACCCACACGATGCTGATGCTGCCGTCGTGCAACAACAAACGCACATAGTGATACTCAACATTGATGTGCTTTGTGCGAGTGTGATGCACACCGTCATTGTC
>SZWC01011520.1:0-21613 GCA_023375785.1 Penium margaritaceum | reverse complement strand
GGGGGGGGCTGGAAAGTTGCAAGAAAGAGGAGAAAGGAAGCCGGGGGGAAGATGCCATGGCAAGAGAGGGTGAAAGGTGGAGGAAGAGGGGGAGCAGAGGGAGGAGCGGAAGGGGGAGGGAAAGGGTGTTACGTACCAAACGTACACCATTCCCGAATCTTTCCGAGTGGGCATTTCTGTCATTACACAAACAGCCCATCGCATCGCGAGAATCACGATATTCACTCCGATGGTTGAGGGCAAACTGGCCAACTGCCCCGCCCTCAGTGGATATTCCGGAACCTTCCGACACCTTCGACCACTCTCGCGAACCTACGAACAGAAGTATCATGACCTTTCGATCGACTTCTCGTCGCACCGAGACGAATCTGGATTCATGGAGATGCATCTCGTATCTTCACCGTGGATTCTCGAAGACCCCCGACTTCTCTGTGGACCTTCTCAAATCCAACCACTCACGATGCGACTCCGCACGCGTCGCTCAACAATCGACCCATCGACCGAGACTGCCTCATTCGTCACTCAACACTTGTATACATATGTTCGATCATTTCGACACATGTCATCGAAGTACACTTACCGTTAATTATAAATTGCTCAAGTATCCCAAATTCTAAATTTTGTTCTGCCTCGCAACTTCTACTTGTTCACCATCTGTGCTCCATTTGACATAACACTTTGTATTAGAGCGCAGCGGTCCTAGAGAGGCATCCGACTATTTTACCCATTCGGAGGACTACCTTGCACAAGCCGTCAGCGCATCTCGCATGTAAAGAATCCGCAGACTCCGCAACTACGACGTAAGGCGAGCGAGCACAACCGACGACCAGCAGCGGGTCTTTAGCGACGACTTCGACAATGGAGGAGCGAAACGTGCCAATGCACGCAAACCCTGAAGCAACAGCGAATGTTGGCGTGGCAGGTTATGCAATAGCTCGGACAACCCCTACGACTTCGACGACCAATGCGATCGCGGATCCATCGACGGCGAACCAGTCGCCCCTACCAACGGCCTCGATGACAACAACAGAGACGACAAGTGGCACTGTACAACACGTGCGGATCGACGAGGAACTGGCGAATAGGATCTCCGTACTCGGAGGAATCAACAACCACCTGCTCCAACAAATCAACGTCGTGATGGAGGCTCTTCACAATGCAAGTGCACGTGAAGCGGTGCTCGTCAAGAGAAATTCCCAACTCTGGAGCGAACTCGAAACTCGTTCGTTTCCACCAGAACCGTTCGATCTTGCACACGCAAAAGGACCGACGGTCCGGATATTGCTTACCGCTGCTGGGGTCAATGACGACTCGAACAAAGTTGACCTCACAGCCGCGATTTTGGGTGGCACGACGTTAAATTGGTGGTTCAACCTAAAGACCATCCAATGGTAGCAGGAGATCGACAGAACTTCATCAACGGCAAACGACGCCTGTCTCATATCGTTGACCGCAGGCGTTCTACACTTGGAGCGGATCAACCCACGGTGGCAAGACGCGCAAACGCCACCAACCGATTGGAATGAATTCATTCGCACAATGCTCGCACGCTTTGGACAATTGAACGAGAAGTCCGACGCACGCTACAAGCTCCAACGTCTACGTCAGCAGTCCAACGTGGCACAGTCCATGCGGAGATTCCGTGAGATTACTACCGAAGCCGACATCGCCTCCAACAAACTCTGTTTTCACTACAACAGCGACCTCAAGCGAGACATCCGGCGAGCAATCGTTGTTTTCAAAATCCAAAACTACTTGCCACTAATGATTGCAACAACGGAAAGGATCGACAGCGCCAACGCAATGCTCGGATCCAGGATTCCTACGGCAGGTGACCTCCTAACCGCAATCATCGTGGAAACAGAAAAAAACCAACCGGCGGACTCCTCGACTCTGATGGAAGTAGACGCCGTTGACTAGAAAGATACGCAAACCTGCTACAACTGCGCAAAAGTCAGGCACATCGCTCGCAACTGTTGGAGCAAGGAGTAGACCAAAAGGGGGGAAAGTCACAAAAAATGAGTTAGGAAACGACNCCAGGATTCCTACGGCAGGTGACCTCCTAACCGCAATCATCGTGGAAACAGAAAAAAACCAACCGGCGGACTCCTCGACTCTGATGGAAGTAGACGCCGTTGACTAGAAAGATACGCAAACCTGCTACAACTGCGCAAAAGTCAGGCACATCGCTCGCAACTGTTGGAGCAAGGAGTAGACCAAAAGGGGGGAAAGTCACAAAAAATGAGTTAGGAAACGACAAGGGAAGGGAGCAAAAGGCACAACTCTAGTCCGTGAGGAGCGATCTGCACCAAACGATCAACCATCTAAACAGCCCACATCGTTGCAGAGGGTTTATGAGATTGTAAGATTCAACGTGGAGTACGAGGACGTCACACCGGCAATACTCCAAAAAATATAGCCTTCAGGATGCATAAGTCGCATAACGGTACCAGCAGTATTGGATGGAGAAGCTTTGCACAGCTTTGTAACCAATGACATGGTTCAAAAGATGGTTTTGCAAACCAAAGTAGGGGTGTTTGAAGGAAAAA
This sequence comes from Penium margaritaceum, assembly GCA_023375785.1. Classification (NCBI taxonomy): domain Eukaryota; kingdom Viridiplantae; phylum Streptophyta; class Zygnematophyceae; order Desmidiales; family Peniaceae; genus Penium; species Penium margaritaceum. The sequence goes on along the minus strand of SZWC01011520.1, from coordinate 19,064 downwards.
CCGTCGACGGGAGATTGCAGAAACGGAGACTCCGAGAACCACTATGACTACAAGTGGGAGATCTATGGGATGTAAGGGTTTGGAGGTCTTTTTCAATGAGGGACCACAATATCATCTACGGAAGAGATTTCCTATACCAACGCAAACTGTTGGTTGACTGGAACAGCGGCGTCGTCTAAGTGGAAACCGACGGTGACAAAGGATAACTTCCACATGCGGGTCATAAGCCGACAGCGGAAGCAGTAGAGGTGGAAGCAGCAGAGGAAGCCACGGCAGCAGAATAGCGACAACCTGTGCATCCAATACCGCTCAACGTGACCAAGCACTGTACACAAGGTGGAGCTCGTGCGTGGCTCATACATCTCAAACCAATGGGAGAAACTGAAGTGGCATGAGCTTACTCATCATTCACCTCATCAGCCTCATCGACGTCAACAAAGTCCGCGATGGTACCTGAAGAGTTTGCACCAATCATCTAGGAGTTTGCAAACATCGTCCCCAACAAACTTCCGAGAACGTACCTCCTCAACGAGACATCGACCATCGCTTCGTATTGAAGTTGGGCAGTAGACCTACAGTTCAAGGGGTCTATCAGATGAGCGATCACGAGCTAGTCATGCTGAAAAACTAGCTCAACAAAATGCTTGTCCAGGGGTTCATCTGCCCATCCACGTCACCATACGCCGCCCGAGTACTATTCGTGAGAAAGAAAACTGGCAAGATGCAGATGTGTGTGGATTATCTGGTATTGAACAACGCTACCATCAAGAACCGCTACCCTCTTCCCCGAGCTGACAAACTTTTCGACCAACTCGGAGGAGCTTGAATTTTCGACAAAATCTACTTACGTGGCAGATATCATGAGATACGCATGGAAGACACCGACATTGAGAAGACGGTGTTCCAAACCCGCTACGGGCACTTTGAGTTCAAGGTGATGCCATTTGGACTCACTAATGCCCTGGCAACGTTTATGGCAGCAATGAACACAATTTTCTTTCCTTACCTCGACGATTTTGTCGTGGTGTACCTTGAGGACACTTGGTGTAGAGCCGCATCCCAGAGGAGCATGATGGACATTTTTGGAAAGACCTTGAAGTTTCACAAAGAGGGAAGTTTTTTGGAAAACTTTCAAAATGCGACTTTGGTCGTTGTTTGATCAAGTCTTTGGGTTACATCAGCAATGGTGGAAGGATCACCATGGATCCGAAAGAAGTGGCAGCCATCGCTGTTTGGCCAACTCTGACCAACGTTTGAGAAATTTGGGTCTTTCTCTATTTCTGTAATTACAACCGGCAATTTGTACGGGACTACACCCGAGTGTCAGTGCCTCTTTCCGACCTCACTCAAGAACAAAACAATTGAAGGTGGGGAGAGAGTGAACAAGAAGCATTTACCGCTTTGTAGAACGCTCTGACCTCGGTGCTAGCCCTACGATTAGCCGATCCAGCGGTCAAACATGCCATGGCCACGGATGCATCAGACCAAGCCATTGGCGCAATCCTTCTGCAAGACCATGGCAATGACAAACAACCGGTCGCTTACATGTCTCGAAAACTGCAAGGACCCGAAATCAACTACGTAGTACACCAGAAGGAGATGCTGGCAGTCATGCATGCGCTCACGATGTGGCGATGCTACCTAGAGCGCCGGCGATGCATCGTGCACACCGACCATCACGCGTTAAAACATTTGAAGATGCAACCGAATCTCTGCCGACATAAAAACCGATGGATATAGTTCCTTGAATCCGGGTTCGTCTACGATCTCAAGTACCTGCCAGGCAAAATCAATCCAAGGGATGCACTCAATCGCTGAAAATATTTCATGATTGACATGGCGACGCTACAATAGAAGTGAGACCCGTACCTCGAGCGACTGCTCGTACGAGACTACAACCAGTACGGGGGATATGATGATGCAAATTTCTGGTTTGACGCACCCTCCTGGCAACGACGCTTCACTCGCCAAGTGGTCGTTCCTCCAGACGGCAAACTTCACCATATGCTACTCGAAGAATGCCAGGACACCGGACCATGCGGACACTTAGGAGAGGACAAGATGCTGTAGAAGCTGGGAAAAAAACTATTGGTGGAACAAGATGCAATCCGATGTGGCCAACGTCTGCAAAACCTGTGACACATGTCAGCGACAAAAATCATGTCGCATGAGGCCACTCGGACTTCCGCAACGGCTCCCTGTTTCGATGGAACCATGGGCGGACATCTCCATGGACTTCGTCACAGGATTACTAATCACGCCTGAGGGATATGATGCAATCCTCGTTGTCGTCGACAGGTTTTCCAAAATGTCCCACTTCATCCCGACAACGACCACCGTCACCGCCGAGGGAAAAGCATGACTGTTTCTAAACAACATCGTGCGGTTACACGGCGTACCGAGAACCATCACAAGTGACTGAGACGGTCAGTTCACTTGTCGTTTTTGGTGCAAATTGATGACTTGCTACGGTAATAGAATTCAACTTTTGATTGCATTTCATCCTCAAACCAACGATCAACTCGAGCAGACAAATCAGACTCTTGAACAAATTCTCCGAACATTATGTGAACCTCATGGGATGGACTGGGCACAAAAACTACCGACTGCCAAAATTGCACATAATTTGGCAGTTTCCACCGCAACAAGTAAAAATCCGTTTGAAGTGGTGTATGACAACATTCTCGCCACTCCAGGTAGACTTAAAAGTTGCAGCAACATCCCCGCAGTCAACGTCCAATGCCAAGACTTCACCACTATCTGGGAGGAAACACAACAAACCCTCGCGAAGACATAAACAGTGATGAAGCGAGCAGCTGACCGTTATCAGAGCGACAACATCTTTGCCGTTGGAAAGAATCCCTCCTAAGCTCGGCAAACATCAAACTCCTCGAAGTAGATTGTTCAATGCTCAAACCCCGATGGTTGGGACCGTTTGAGATCAAGTGCATGCAAACCCCTGTATTTGTACAATTCAAACTCCCGGACACTATGCAAGTTCATCAGGTGTTCCATGTCAGCGGACTCCAGTACTACCGGGACCCTAGAGAGAACTTCCCTGGCAGAAATGTTCCTCCTCTGCCTCCCGTTCAAGTGGATTAAGAGACAGAGTACGTCATCGAGGACATCCTCGGCAATCAAGGACGAGGCAAGACGGCAGAATATCTCGTCAAGTGGCACGGCTACGAAGCTGCGCATAACAGCTAGGAACCCTATGATAACCTCCGAGATGTTGATCATGTCATCGATGACTACTACAGCCGTTACTAGGCCACATCTATACGCGAGACGGGATGTCGCGGCTAAAAGGGGGCGAAGTGTTAATACCAGACATACACAAGTCCCTAATCTTTCCAAGTGGGCATTTCTATTCTTACACAAGCACCCCATTGCATCGCAAGAACCGTGATATTCACTCCAACGGTCAAGGGCAAACAGGCCAACTGCCCTGGCCTCAATGGATGTTCCTAAATCTTTTGACAGGTTTGACCACTCTTGTGAACCTAATAACAGAAGTTTCACGACCTTTTTGTCGACTTGTCGATGCACCGAGACAAATCTATATGTAGAAAGATGCATCTCGCATCTTCACCGTCGATTCTCAAAGACCCCTGACTTCTCGGCGGACCTTCTATAATCCGACCACTCACGACGCGACTCCGCATGCATCGCTCAAAAATCAACCCAACGACCCCAACTGTGCCTTATTCGTAACTTGACACTTGCATGTATATGTTAAATCATTTTGACACTTGTCATTGAAGTATACTTACCGCTAGTCAGTGTTGCCACCCGGACCCCGAACATCGGTACATCGTTTTTTACATCGATGCATAGATGTATCATGCCTTTCTTACATCGATGTACAATGGCTCTCACGAGGCAAAATCACAGCATCTGGTTGGCCAACATGCGGCTTAACTTCTGCTTATCACTTTGAACAGTTTTCCAACTGCCATGTATGCCCTTAATCATGGAAGAACTTTGATGTCATCCGGTGACGTAGTGGAAGATTGGCCATAAGTGCATCTACTTGGGCGTAGCTGTATCCATTCGCACCACGTCTACATTTGAACATAGCACCACATTTCTGGTCCATGATTGAGCTTGTCATGTTTCTAGTGCCAATTGGAGAAAACTTATGTCAGCATGGCAATGAAGCAAATACAACAATACAATTGTCGATTGCAGCATGGAAGATATCATCATGCAAGTTTCACATGCAAGTTTGAGCAGGTTCCCAAACAGCCCAGCCATTGGAGAGCACATGCCATGCCTACCCATCATGAAAGGACCATCGTCATCATTTGCAACCAGCAAAGGAGGCACATTGCATCCCATGATAAGTGGGATGCTCAACCTATAAAACACAACATGAAAGTCACGTCGCTCCCTTGTGCTTCCTCTGCTTTCCCCCGCTTGTGCCAGCACCACTTGCACCGCGAGCACCGCCAGCACCACCTGCACCGCCACCAACTCCAGCACCACCAGCACCACCTGCACCGCCAGCACCGCCAGTCATCACCTTCCTGCTGAGCCTCGTGTTGCTGGCGTCAGTTCCAGTAGCAGTCCCAGACCCCTGGGCTGTTGTCACAGATGATCCTCCTCCTGCATTTGCATCCACAGCACCATCTGCACGCTCAGCAGCTGCTGCACGAGCATGGGCTGCAGTCCAAGCAGTGCCGGTTACTGCCGTAGCAGCAGCCTGACCTGCTGCAGCCTACACAAGAAGAGCCTCCACTGCTTCGCGGCTACGGATTGGGCATGCGTAGCTTGGGCTGTCTTCTGCTGCTGTTCCTGGAGCTGAATCCTGGCTGCCATCCGCCTCCGCATTCCCGTTGCCCTCTTCTTCCTCCTCATCCTCCTCCCCCTCCTCCTCTTCTTCCTCCACTCCCATCCCTTCCTCACCCTCCTACTCCTCCGGAATGTTGGTGAGCTCTGTGAGCTTGCCATCATCTTCACTGTCCGAGTCGTCCTTGTCCTGCAGCCAGTTAAAGTCTGTTGCCCTGCGCTTGCTGCAGCGCTTGTAATTCTTGCGCAGGCGGACATTGCAACGCACCAGCAGTTCAAGCGTGCTCACACTCAGCCGGTTGCAGCGTGCCGTATGGATGAGCTCGTGCGCACTGAAAGCACGCTCACACGCAGACAAAGAGCATGGCTGAGTCAACAGCCGCATGGCCAGCTTGTGCAACTCAGGCATGGCACCGAGGTACAACTCGTGCCACTCGTGAGCAGGCAGCAGACCAGTGCTCACCTTCAACACTGCTGCTTTGGCATGAGATTTTGCCTTGGAATTCTTCAACGGATCCACCACCACAGCTGTTTGACCGTTCTGGAAGGCACGGATCTGGCTTAGGATGGCGTCATGGTCGGCCTCGGGGACAAGTGCATCCACGACGACTGACCAAGCAGTCACGGTCTCTACATCCCCACTGAGATTGTTCCCGAAGTGCGAGGGGTGCAGACAACGGGCCGCGGCATAAAGAGGGCATGCCATGTCAGACTTCCACCTAGCAGAGAGGCGGCCCATGGCAAACTGCACATGGGCGTGGCCGACACGTGCAGGCTTGTTGTTGCATCCTGGCTCTGCAAGACCGCGTAGCTTCTCCATGCAATCGAGCAGTCCCTCATAGATGTCAGCAACACCCTTCCCCGGGTGGTCTGCAATGCGGAGAACATGAACAAGAGGAGCAAGCAGGTCACGCATTTCCCTCAGCTGCACCCAAAACACCAGCCTGCGTACCAAGGACCGCACCACCTTCTTGCGGGCCTGGAACCCTGCCTCACGATGATCACCCATGCTCTTCCATTCACTGCTGTTCACCATCTTCAGGAAGAATGGGCGCATGTCCAGCAAGCGCTGAACGATGATGTGCGCCATTGCAAACCACGTGTCACACTTGGGCAGCAGCACCCGTCCGCCACTCTCCTGCTTCAGCCATGTCTGCGGCATGTCGTTATTGCGGAAGAAGGTCACCACCTTCTCGGCCCTTGACGTAACTGCTGCACCCCAATTCGTCTTGCCAATTTCCTTCATAACGAGGTCGATGTTGTGGGCGCAGTAGCTCTGGAAGAAGAGGTGGGGGTACTTCTCCTTGAGGTCCTCAAAGGCCCTCTTGTTCACGTTCGTGTTGTCGCAGATAACCCCAACGATGTTGCCCTCTCCCACCTCCACAATGGCGGCTTCAATCATCGCCGCCATGTGGTTTGCATTCTGCAAAACGCCACTAGCGTCACGTGAGAACACGTGGCATGACCCCTGAATGTTCACCGCCATGGAATTATAGATTGGCCTCAACTGCTCGTTGGCCCACTCATCCACTGCCACAGAACACCCATAAATCTGCCACTGCTACTTCAGTGGCTCGTCCAGAGCCTCCAGTTCCTTGTCCAGCCGTGGCAGCAGGAACTCCACCACCTTGTCCGTGTGGGGTAGGCGGAATGCCGGTGTAGTGTGCTTGGCATTGCCGACGACCTCCATCATCACGCTCTGCTTGCAAAAGGAGATGGGAAGCACGCCGATTGCCATAAGCTTCACAATGGAAAGCTGGCATTTTTTGTTGTTGGCCTGCGCGGTGAACCTTTCCATGCTGCCTTGTCTCATGCCCGCCATGCGGTTAACATCCACAATAGGCATGCTCCTGAGAATTCCCATGGCGGTCTCCACTGCTAGGCGGGTGGCTGCAGTGTGTTGAGCAGCTTCAGCCTCCTCCTCGGAGTCAACTACTGCAATGTTTGCCCTCTCCCGCTCTGCAGCTCTTTCTATTTCTTCCCACAGCCGAGTCCATGAGACTGCCTTGTCCCGCGTACCCCATGACTCGCCCTTGCCGTTGTACAGCCACGCGCTGTAGAGGTGCCATTCCCCTGTTGGTACGGGAGCCCGCTCCAAGCCAAGAGCGTCACGTGCCAATGGCGGGGGGTTCGGGCACTTGGCAACATTGGCGTTCACTTCGCCAAAGTGACCCCTTATGCGATCACAGGTCCCTGGAAGTTTGGAGCCACAGGAGCCACACTGAAAGCCTGCTTTCTTTGGTTTAGTAGGCCATTTGTTCAAGTGGCGGGAGAGTGCAAGGGTTAGAAAGTCGCCCCCGCAAACTGGACCCTTCGGCGGGTTGAAGATTGGGACCTCGCATGTAGTTGCCTGTGCTGCAGAGCTAGAAGGTGCAGCAGAGGTACTACCCGTGCACGCCATTGCATCAGGGTTCAGGGGCTAGTGGCCCGCAAAGTGGAGCTATGACGTTCACGGCTAAGGCACTGCAGCCATCAGCTAATAGATTGGTGGCTTGTGCCTCGACTGTGGCCGTCGCTTCGCCAGCCCTACTAGGCTGAACGAACATCCGCCTTGTCGTTGGAGTCGCTATCGGCATGGTAGCCGGTGATTTGCACCCGCAGTCAATGGAAATCAACGGCTGTTTCAGAATTTGTTTTGAACCAGCCAATGGTGTGATTTAATGGCTGGTTTGAACTGGCAGGATTTGAAACCGGCAGTGCTTCGATTGAACCAGTGGTGGTTCAAACCGGCGGTGGTGCAAACTGGTAGTGGTTCAAACCGGCGGTGGTTCGAACAACCCAACAGTGGTGCAATCGGTAGTTTGAAGAAGCCTATTCTTTGAGCCACCGACAAGGTCCGATGGCATGATTCAGCCACTGTAGCAGGCTCTGTATGTGGGTTTGGCCAATGACATGTTTGGTGCAGAAGCATCGTCCACGTGTGTGATTCCTTCTGAAAATTCAAAAGTATGTTTCTGCTAAACGTGCGCCAAAACTGAGCAAAACCATGTAGAAAAAGTTCACAATATGACTTCAAAAATTCTAAAATCAATGTTCAGGAAGTAAATCTCCAACCAATATCATCAACACACCGTGTGTGTACACCGTGGCCCAAGGATGATGGGCACGAAGAGTGCGGCGCCACTGGAATATCTTCCAACAGTAATTTGGATGGATCCATGAAAAGGACAATTTTGTTGACAAATAATGGAGATATCCGCGGATTGACGGCGCATGAAGGAAAGACCCCAACATTTGGACTCTTGTAAAGGAGGGTACATTGAATATCATGTTAATTCCTGGACACGTACAAGAGTCGAACACCTTGTGTACGTGTTCAAAAAAATGTTCTTTCAAAACTTGAAAGCAAGGAGCTTTCATACCCATAGCTTCGATATCATATGCGAGAAGTTGAACGTGCTTGTACGTATAGCTCATTCTTCAACGGTTGCTGACATGACAGTATGCAAGAGAAGTAGGTCCTTACTTCCCTTTACCTTCATGCACCATTTCATGAACAGGGTGGACTGCCACATTGATAAGCGTCGGCGCATTGATGGCTGTTGACATGCCGCGGTGGTAAGTTATTGTTGGTGGTTCAACGGTCGTCCAGGCGGTGGAATACTTGTGCTCGTGTGATCTTGAAACTGACCTGGTGAAGCAATGACATCGACGTTACATCGATGTAAATCAATGTACCGACATCGTTGTATTGCCCATACAACGGACCCCGATGGTAACACTGCCGCTAATCATAAATTGCTCAAGTGTCCCAAATCATAAATGGTGTTCTGCCTTGCAACTTCTACATGTTCAGCATCTACGCTCTGTTTGGCATAACAAAGGGGGAGTAGAAGGGGGAAAGAAAGGGGGACGGTTGTTTGCACGCCAGACATCAATTCATTCTGGGCCATTTTGCCATTTACCATAGCCGAATCGGGATGTACCGCAGGCTGGCCTATCCTCATGGCTAAAACAGGTCCCTGGCCTATTGGCGATTAGACGGGATGGATTGAGTGTATAAGACCCTCAATCATCGCGAATTTGGCCCAATGGGCCAAGCACTCCCCTACCAATTTATTACATTGGTATGAGAGCGCTAGGGTTTGAGTCCCTTTGTGGACACTGAAGGCAGTGAGAAAATGCGTGAAAGCTTCCTAGCACCGCAGCCGCTGACTAGGTGCCAGTGCCTGATCAGACGGTGTCAACAGTCATAGGTCGTACACACTACGGTTTGGCTAGGAGACACAAGGCAAAGTGTCAGAATGCTTCAATATAGCATATGCAGAGAGGAATGACAAATGACAGGTCCGAGGCATAAGTACCTGCCGCGGCGCACGGCGGGTGTCGCACGCGGCAGTCCAAGAGCTGTCCTAAAACCGGCCTAGAACCACTGTTTTGGCCGTAACTCTGCGCACACATGTCAGAATGCTACGCCGTCTGAACCTAGACATGCAAAATCAAAAGACGGACGCTACGACTGGTCACATGCATGCATCCATCGACAGACCGTGAGCATACAATGCAAAAGCATGCAAATAGGTCTCAAGGCCAATCTGCCAAGAGACGCCTGCAAGATGTAGAAGACACAACAGAGAGTCCTGGTGGCATCTGGGGCTCTGGTGCAGTGGTCGGCCAGCTCTAAGCTGGTAGTCCGCCGCCCGTCGTCGCGCCGGTGCCACCAGGGCCGCCTGCCTCAGGCATCTGCATGAGTATGGACACGGTCGAGTGGTCACAGTAAACTCTACAGGAATGGCACAAAGCACAACACTCCCCCATGACCCGATGGTACGCATGTCCATACGCATGCAGCACTGGTACGAACACAAGAGTGAGTGACGCAAACATATGAGACACAGATGCACATCCCACACTCAATCACTCTCACACACGGGGTGAAGCCCAACAGAACGAATGGCCACCAGGAACTTTTTTCAAGCAAGTGCCTTCGTCAAGAAATCAGCACGCTGCATGTCAGTACCAACCCACATGATGGAAATCACGCGTCGCTCCACCAGATCACGAACAAAGTGATGCTCAACCGCAATGTGCTTTATGCGAGCATGAAAAACACCAAAGTTCTTCGCAATGGCAAGAGCACTCTGGTTGTCGCAACGCAGCACAATGGCGGGTACTGACTGCCCAAGCTCAAGAAACAAGCGTTGCAGCCATACTGCCTTAGCAGCCCTTGCGCCCAAAGCAACATACGCTACCTCTGATGAGCTACGTGCAATGCAGCCCTGCTTCCCGCTTCGCCAAGACAAAGTGGTACCACTGAGCAGAAACACATAGCCAGTACGACTGCGCCCATCAGGGCTCCAAGCCCAGTCACTGTCAGTGTAGCCGTCAAGGACCACCGAACACTGCCGACGAAAGCAAAGTCCGAGGTACGGCGTGGAGACCACGTACCGTACCACTCACACAGCCGCATGAAGGGCTCTTGCACGTGGAGCTTGCGAGAACTGAGCGAGGAGGTTGACGGCAAACGCAATGTCAGGACACGTGGTGGTGGCCAGGTACATCAGACATCCGATGAGACGGAGGTACAAGGTCACGTCCACTGTCTCCCCCAACTGTGTAGGATCATCCACCTTCAGGGCATCCTGCCCATCGGGTGTAGGAGGTGTGGAAGCGGATGGCACTGCACCAAGGAGATGGCTGAAGCGCTCCCCCACGACTCCTGCGTATCGGGCCTGATGCAGCAACAGTGTCCGATGTCTACGATCTCGCACGATCTCCATACCAAGAAACACCGATGTAGGACCAATGTCCTTCATCCTATAGGCAGTCTGCAAAAAAGCCTTGGCCTCCTTCACGGCCTCCAGGGACGGAGACGCAATCAGGAGGTCATCAACATAGACCAAGATGGCGGTGAACCGCTCGGGTGTTGGTAGGATGAAGAGCGAGGGGTCTGCCTCGCTCTATACGTATCTTACGCGAGTCAAAGTGCCAGTGATCTCCCGGTTCCAACACTGTGGAGACTGCTTGAGGCCGTACAAGGACTTGCGCAAGCGCCAGACCTTGTCACCGTCCTCAAAACCTGGTGGCTGAGTCACGTAAATCTCCTCATCCAGAGAGCCATGGAGGAACGCATTGTTCATATCCATCTGGTGCAGTTCCCAGTCATGCTGAGCCACTATACCGAACAGAGCTCGAGCTGAGGTCATGCGGCTGACAGGGGTAAAGGTGTCAGTGTAATCAACTCCCTCAATTTGAGAGTACCCCTTGACGACCAAGCGGGCCTTGTAGCATTCCAGTGAGCCATCTGGCTTCACCTTCTTGCGAAAGACCCACTTGACCTGAATCGCCTTCCTCCCAGGGGAAAGGTCGACAAGCTCATAGACTCTGTGCTCTCGGATAGCGCGAAGCTCATCCTTGCAAGCAGCTCGCCAGGCATCGGCATCCTCTGATGAGAGAGACTCCCTCAATGTGCGAGGGTCAGGCGCCATAGAGGGGAAACTCTGCGTGGCAAGTGCACACGCCTCAGTGTCGGGCTTGACGACCACGAGATCAGCTACTGCGTCACAGGCGATATGAAACTCGCGAGTGACCAGGTCGTGCTCTACAGGGTACGCTGGATGTACCTCTGAAAGCTCGGTGCGGGCACTCAGGCCTAAGGCCTTTGTGCCTGGATCACCGCTCGTGATGCTGCGAGTGGAACGCCTAGGTCCGGGACCCGACGCTCGCTGAGCTCTGGAGTCTAGTGGTCGAAGGCGGCCACCGGGCTCACGGGAGTAACCGGAGGTCGAGGGACGCACCTCAGGCTCAGGGACAGGTACGACCACAGGAACGGGTACGACCACAGCTGGTGAGGGCTGAGACGAGGAAGTCGGAGATGCCGAGCGAGGAGATGAGTGTGTGGGAGACACGGGGCTGGGTGTGTCAGCAGGAAAGGCTGGTCCGGACACTGAGGTGGGGGTATCAACCGACATAGGAATGGGAGTGGGCAAGACTGGGTCAGACGCAGAAGCAGGGGTACCGGCAGACACAGGTGATGGTGTAGGAGGAGGCGTGAGAGAAGAGGTACCTGTGGGGTGTGAAACAAGTTGTACATGCAAGATCTCTGGGCCGACGGCAATGATTGCCGGATCATCAAGGGCTGGAGATCGAGAGGGGGCTCGAGCGGACACATCAGCCGGACGAGGGATGGTCGCTGGCGTAGAAGTCTCCCCCATCCGCCGAGGACCCTCACAGGAAGGGACATAGGCTGCGGAGAGGGCTGTGATCGAAGTCAGGTCACGGTATGTGAGTGACTCAAAAAATAGCGTGTCACGGGACTCAATGACGCGACGACGAGTGGGGTCCCAAAAATGCCAGGCCTTCGACCGCGGGGAGATGCCAATGAAGGCACACAGGCGACCTCGAGGGGAGACCTTGGATGCCTGCTGGTCCTCGGTGTACCACACGGAGGCCAGGGATCCCCAGACGCGAGCGAGATGAAGGTCAGCACGGTGGCCAAACCAAAGCTCGTACGGTGTAACATGGTCCGGAAGTGGACCATGCGGGAGGCGGTTCCAGACCCAAGTCATGTAGGCGAAGCCCTCGAAGGCGAAAGACTCCGGGAGACCGCACTTAGGCCGCATGGCGCGAACCGCATCCTCCATGGTGCGGTTCTAGCGCTCAGATACACCGTTCTGCTGTGGAGTAGCAGGATCACAGACTTGGTGAAAAACCGGTGCTCAACAAAGAAGGAGTCCATCTTGCCAAGGAACTCGCCACCGCAATCCGAGCGAAAAGTATGTAGTGTATGGCGAGACTGACGCTTAGCCATCACGAGCCACAGCCGAACCGCAAGGGCAGCATCACTCTTCTGACGCAGACTGTAGACCCACCGCATGCGGGTGAAGTCATTAGTCAGCGTCAGAACAAACCGGCCCCTCTCGGACAGAGACTCGACCGGGAGAGGACTGAGAAGGTCCGAGTGGACCAACTCGAGAGGCCTAAGCACTCGGGAACGCGAGTCAGGGTAGGTGCACCGGTGCATCTTCCCCTGAGCGCAGAAAAGACAGTCGGTCTTGGGTGGCTTCTCGAAAGAAGCCACGTCAAGACCAAGAGCAAGCTGTGTCCAAATGAGCTTCGACACAGTGTCGGCGCCCACATGACACAAATGACGATGAAGCAACCGCTGGTGTTCCGAGGATAGAACAGTAGTGACAAGAACGCGACCGGATGAGGAGGGAGAGCATGGGGAGGAGGGCCGAGCGATACGATACAAATCATCTATGACTGAAGCACGCAAGACAATGCTACGAGTGTCAATAGCAGTCACATTCGCTGAATCAGCGGTGTGCTCCACGGAGAGACCGATCAGAGTGCAGGCACGCACAGAAAGCAGGCTGAGCTCAAGATCAGGCACATACAACACGTTGGAAAGATACAAGGGGCCAGACGGACCGTCGAAACATACAACCCCCACACCATGGACTGGCAAGGACTGACCAGAGCCTGTACGAACAGAACGGACAGTCGTGACAGGACCAAGTACGACAAAGTCAGTGCCACGGCACCTCATGTGATGGGTGGCCCCAGAATCGATGATCCAAGTGTCACTGGAGTCACGACTGGTGGACGTCACTGTACAACAAGCAATGGAAGACTCGGCATGAGAGGGACACTGAGTCGATAGTGGGGAGGAACGACGTACATCACGAAGATGAGACTCATGAATCGAGTCAGTGCAGTCAGGCCCATCATCATCACATGCTGACTGTGCTCCCCCACACGCGTCATCATGAGCCACGGAAACGGATGAACAAGCGGATTGTGAACCACCCGACGATGACAACACACTTGCACCTCCTTGAAAGCGAAGCGCCAGAAGATGACGAGGCTCGGCGATGGTGCGGCCGCGTGGGTCCGGATCGCTGCTGCTCGCCGGTGAGGATACAAGAACAGCTGCAGTCGTGGCTGCCGCACGTCCCGCGGAGGGCGCGGGAGATGCGCCGGACGTGGAACGAAGAGCATGAGCAGCATGAAGCCCACGGGTGATCCGCACCCAGTCAAGCGGCTGCTGGCACTCGGTGTAGCGATGGGCGCCTCCACAGTTGTAGCAGTGCACAGAACGGCCACAGCTACCACTAGATGATGACTGTTTCTGACCTGATCCACGCTTCCTATTCTTCTTTTTCCCCTGGGCAGCTGTTGCAACGCCTTGTGTCTGTGTGGGTGTAGACAGGGTCGAAGAGGAGGAGGAAGACGAGGTGGTCATGGTGGAGGTGGATGAGGGTGACTGCAGGAGAGAAGATGGTGGTGATGCGACGACTGCTGCAGCGAGGGAGGTCTCCTGATGCGCTACTGCTGCCTCACGGGCTGAAGTCACCTGGAAGAAAAGCTGATGCACCCAAGGGAGCAGCTGCAGAGTGGCTGAGAAAGGCTCGAGGACAGCGTCGCTGTACCGTGTGAAGATGTCGGTGTAGTCAAGGTGAAATCCGAGCATAATCGTCCGAAGCGCCCATAGTTGTGTGCCTCCTGAGGTCCCCAGACACGTGTAGATAAGCATAGCACGTCGCCAGTAATCCGCTGCAGACTCCGCAGGTCCCTGACGAAGCAAATGGAAATCACGAATGTGTGACGCGCGAGTAGCATGCTTCTTTGCGGCCAGCAGGGATAACGCCAGATCCCAGCCTCCACAGGGATCGGTGCCGGTGCCTGTGCCAGCCTCGCCAAGGAAGGGGCGGAAGTCGACGACAATCTCGCGTGGCATGGCGTAGAGAAGTCCGCGCATGGCTGGGGCTGCTGTCAGTGCCTGTGCTGGGTCTGTAGACTGGTACGGGCTGTGGTAGTAAGGCCACACTCCCTCAGATGTAGCCCACACCTGAAACAAGATCTCCCAGCAGTCAAAACCATCATCGCTGATGTACCGTGGAGGTGGTGCCTCAAAATCCTTACGTTGCTGCTCCGTGGGGAGAGCAACCGCAGGCTGAGGAGGACGAGAGATGGGAAAAACTCCTGGGAGAGGGTGATCGCCAGGGTAGTCAGGTGATGATCGTATCAGGGTAACTAGTGGAGGTCGGGTACCCGTCTGCAGCTGACGGAGGCGCTCCTGGAGAACTGGAATCTCGTGTTCCTGGGAATCATCCGTGATGCCTGGCATGAATGGCTCATCGTGTAGTGGCTCATCATCAAGGAGGTGAGCAGGTGGTGGGTCAGGTGGAGCGCCTGTCACGGGCGCCTGGACCAAATGCTGGGTAGAGACCGTAACTCTGGCAGCTCCCTCTGAAATCCGCAGAGGGGCCGTGGACAGAGCGCGCAGAAGCTCAGTCAGCGTGCAGATAGCGTCATTCTGCTCTCTCTAGAGACGACGCATCTCATCTTGCTGGCTGCGCAGGTCCTCAATGGCCTGCGAGCGTGGCCTCAGTACCCCAGACGAGGAGGAGGAGGGATCGCCTGGTCCCTTCTCCTTGCTGTCGGACAGGCTCATGTTGCCGCTCAGTATGGAGCGAAGGATGAAGTTAGTCGAAATTAAAAAGTGTCAGCGTTTCTTGAATTGTTGAAACGCTGGCAACTTTTGACTATCCGGCCAAAATTTGACAAAGTATGGTGCTGACGTCAGTAGGTGGTTGCTGATGTCAGCACAACTGATGACGTCAGGAAGCAAAATTGCTGATGTCGGCTTGTCTCCCTTTTTTTCTCTTCTTTGCGAATCTGCGCGCGCGTGCAGCCGCTCCGCGGTGGCCGCGCGGACACTGCGCAGAAGCTGCGTAGGAGCTTCCGCCCAGCTGCTGCTACAGGTGCGCTGTCAGCTGCAGCAGCAGCTGTGTAGCTGAGGATGTAGCGGTGGCAGCAACGGCTGCGCTGCTGCTGCTGCTGTTGCTGCTGCTGCTGTTGCTGCGTGCTGCGGCTGCTGCTCGCTGCCGCCGCCGCGCACTGCTGCTGCTGCCACTGTCGCGCTGCTGCTGCTGCCGCTGTCACGCTGCTGCTGTTGCTACTACTGCTGCTGCTCTGCTGTTTCCGCCGCGGCTGCGGCTGCTGCTGCTGCGTTGCTGTTGCCGCCGCTGCTGCTGCGCTGCTGCTGCCACTGTTGCTGCTGCACAGCTGCTGCCGCCACTGCTGCTGCGGCCGCTGATGCTGCGCTGCTTCTGCCGCTGCTGCTGTTGTGGCCACTGCTACTGCGCTGCTGCTGCCGCTGCCTCTGCTGCTGCTGCTCTGCTGCTGCGGCTGTGGGAGGGGTGACTGCACTCACTGCAGCCGCCACGCACCTCACGTGGCGTTGCACAATGCTGCTGCTCCCTGTGCTGTTGCGATCTCACATGGTGGGTGGGGCTGCGTAGACGGCGACCGGCTGTCTCCAACAGGCCTCAGGAACTCTGCTGCAGCGGTGACTCTCACTGCTGGTGCTCTGCTGCGTCTCTGTTGCGCAGCTCAATGAGAACTGTCTCACTGCTCTGATACCATGAGAAAATGCGTGAAAGCTTCCTAGCACCGCAGCCGCTGACTAGGTGTCAGTGCCTGATCAGACGGTGTCGACACTCACAGGTCGTACACCCTACGGCACGGGTTTGGTGAGGAGACACAAGGCAAAGTGTCAGAATGCTTCAATATAGCATATGCAGAGAGGAATGACAAATGACAGGTCCAAGGCATAAGTACCTGCCGCGGCGCACGGCGGGTGTCGCACACGGCAGTCCAAGAGCTGTCGTAAAACCGGCCTAAAACCATTGTTTTGGCCGTAACTCTGTGCACACATGTCACAATGCTACGCCGTCTGAACCTAGATGTGCAGAATCAAAAAACAGACGCTACGACTGGTCACATGCATGCATCCATCAATAGACCATGAGCATACAATGCAAAAACATGCAAATAGGCCTCATGGCCAGTCTGCCGAAAGACGCCTGCAAGATGTAGAAGACACAGCAGAGAGTCCCGGTGGCATCTGGGGCTCTGGTGCAGTGGTCGGCCAGCTCCAAGCTGGTAGTCCGCCGCCTGTCGTCGCGCCGGTGCCACCAGGGCCGCCCGCCTCAGGGATCTGCATGGGTATGGACACCGCCGAGTAGTCACAGTAAACTGTACAGGAATGGCACAAAGCACAACAGGCAGGTCCACTCCTAGGTGGGAGGGGTGTAGCGGGGGCCGACCTCTCCTCGTGGCTTGAACAGGTCCCCGGCTTGTGGGCAATCTGACGGGATGGATTGAGGGTTTGAGACCCTCAATCATCGCGGTTTTGGCTGAATGGGCCAAGCTTTCCGTACCACTTCATTACACGGGAGAAACAATCATCTATCATTGACTCGTAGCTTGTTCTCCGGAAATCCAGTCTATTTTGAGTTCGGTGAAAATGTCGATTACCCCTTGGTTTGTAATGGATGACCCTCATACATCCCGACCTCGGAACAACGAGCCTCATCTGCCCCTACCCCGGAACAGTAAGCCCCATTTGCCCCTGCCTCCAAAGAAAAAGCCTCATCCACCCCTCTCTGCCAATAATGAACCCTAGCCACATACATGTTTTCACCATGCTTAAGGAATGACACTCGTCGTTGCTTGAGCATGATGAAATTGGGCATGCAGATCTAGATTGCTGCCCTCCATCGTGGCCGTAGTGATAGAGGGCCGCAATCTAGATCCGCATTCAGTGGTTGGTGGGAGGGGGATAATTCATTCAACGAAAGTGTCGGCCGACTTCCATCAGTTGGCACTTTTTCAACCGTCGCCTCGACCCCACTCTTAGTCCCCCCCCTCTTCTTCCGCAGCCCACGACCCCTTGCACCAAGTCCGATCTAACCGAGGCCCTTGCAATTGAGAGCCACAATGGAACAATTGGTCATTTGGCTGCCAACGAGGAGGGCGTGGAGGGGGACTTCGTCCGCGATGGGCATTGGGGTTTCCGACCGATAGGCGTCAACTAGAACCCCCCCTCCAAGAATGGGGAGAAAAAAAATCCCCATTTGTGTTCTTTTCCATATCTTTGTTTTCATGCCCTCCTTTGACATAAAAACCTCACACAAACCCACCCGAAAGATACAACAGGGTTTAGGGTTTTTCCGTGTGAGCACCTATTGGGCCTCGCAGTAGTAGGGCCCAATACGGCCCGTTTTTGTACATGGGGACTCTCAAACCTCCCATGCAAACTCTGTGAAAACCACCCCAAAAATAGTCACAAATCCTATATCTTCATAGATAGAGGTTGTTTGTGATAACTGTGCAAAAAGAATGATGTCAACGTGTGGACGCCGAATCCATGTGACGTCGTCATGCTGTATTTGACAAACAATCGGGGTGTATCATGTGTTTTCTATGCACAAAGGTTGCGTCCATGCAGAAGGGGTGATTTGGGCTTATTGATGCGAGATTGAGGTGAATCAGGCTTATTGTTCTGCGGTAGGGGCGAATGAGGCTTATTTCTGTGAGGTAAAGGGGAATGAAGCTTGTTCTTCTAAATGTGGGTTGTATAGTCATTCCGCCCTTTCAAGGTTTCACAGAAATGTTATGCACATGCGAGATGTTTTTGGAGACTAAACTCCATAATTATTGAAGGAAAACCTCCTTGGCCCGCTACGGCGAGGCCAAAGAGGAGCCAGCATCCAAGAGAAACACACAACTCCTGAATGTGACAAGAGGGGTTTTGGAAAATGATCTTTTTTCTACATTATCGCGGGGAAATCCATCTATGAGGTGAAGAAGATGGAAGTCAACACCATGATGTGAAGTGAGAAAAATTACAAGGTAAACTACAACGTGCTACGGGTGAGGTATGGGGGTGTAGTGTTTAGCCAATGCACTATACGACCGGTCTGTTTGCCTCCCCCTCTGCATGCTCTTTGTTGGGAAATATCATTCTTACAATAATAGCATCAAACTCTTTCATCAGTGGTGCTCCAGAAACTCCACTCAAAAGGGGCCTGTGACAGAGGAATATCAAACGAGTGCACAATACGAAGCCAGTTCGAAAACCTTCAACTTCCTTGACAACAATCCATAAAACAATTGCACCTTAGATCCACCGATCTCCCTGTCAGTCTCACCTTGGCTTTCAGTACATGACACACAAAACCGGGTCCGCACTCTCATCACTTGAACCAAATGAATGCCAAAGCAAATCGAATGAACTGTCCATTCGCCAGGATTGATATCACTTGGAGGAAACGCAAGGAGTCAGATACTTCTTCCACATACACAGATGTATATGTATATGTATATGTAAATGCGAATGTATATGTATAAGTCTATGTACATGTATATGTATATGTATATGTATATGTATATGTATATGTATATGTATATGTATATGTATATGTATATGTATATGTATATGTACATGTACATGTATATGTATATGTATATGTATATGTATA
>SZWC01011519.1:71503-82597 GCA_023375785.1 Penium margaritaceum | reverse complement strand
CACTGTGTTTCTGACCACTGTGTTTCCTACCACTGTGTTTCTGACCACTGTATTTCTGACCACTGTGTTTCTGACTACTGTGTTTCTGAACACTGTGTTTCCGACCAATGTGTTGCTGACCACTGTGTTTCTGACCACTGTGTTTCTGACCACTTTGATTCTGGCCACTGTGTTTCTGACCAGTGTGTTTCTCACCAGTGTGTTCCTGACCACTGTGTTTCTGACCACTGTGTTTCTAACCACTGTGTTTTTGACCACTGTGTTTCAGACAACTGTGTTTCTGACCACTGTGTTTATTACAACTGTGTTTCTGACCACTGTGTTTCTAACCACTGTGTTTCTGACCAGTGTGTTTCTGACCAGTGTGTTTCTGACCATTGTGTTTCTGACCACTGTAATACTGACCAGTGTGTTTCTGACCACTGTTTTTCTGACCAGTGTGTTTCTGACCAGTGTGTTTCTGACCACTGTGTTTCTGACCACTGTGTTTCTGACCACTGTGTTTCTGACCAGTGTGTTTCTGACCAGTGTGTTTCTGACCACTGTGTTTCTGACCACTGTGTTTCTGACCACTGTGTTTCTGACCACTGTTTTTCCGACCACTGTGTTTCTGACTACAGTGTTTCTGACTACTGTGTTTCTGACCACTGTGTTTCTAACCAGTGTGTTTCTGACCACTGTGTTACTGACCAGAGTGTTTCTCACCAGTGTGTTTCTGACCATTGTGTGTCTGACCACTGTGTTTCTGACCAGTGTGTTTCTGACCACTGTATTTCTGACCACTGTGTTTCTGACCACTTTCTTTCTGACCAGTGTGTTTCTGACCATTGAGTGTCTGACCACTGTGTTTCTGACCTGTGTGTTTCTGACCACGGTGTTTCTGGCCACTGTGTTTCTGACCAGTGTGTTTCTCACCAGTGTGTTTCTGACCATTGTGTGTCTGACCACTGTGTTTCTGACCACTGTAATTCTGACCAGTGTGTTTCTGACCACTGTATTTCTGACCACTGTGTTTCTGACCACTTTCTTTCTGACCAGTGTGTTTCTGACCATTGAGTGTCTGACCACTGTGTTTCTGACCTGTGTGTTTCTGACCACGGTGTTTCTGGCCACTGTGTTTCTGACCAGTGTGTTTCTCACCAGTGTGTTTCTGACCATTGTGTGTCTGACCACTGTGTTTCTGACCACTGTAATTCTGACCAGTGTGTTTCTGACCACTGTATTTCTGACCACTGTGTTTCTGACCACTTTCTTTCTGACCAGTGTGTTTCTGACCATTGAGTGTCTGACCACTGTGTTTCTGACCTGTGTGTTTCTGACCACGGTGTTTCTGGCCACTGTGTTTCTGACCAGTGTGTTTCTCACCAGTGTGTTTCTGACCATTGTGTGTCTGACCACTGTGTTTCTGACCACTGTAATTCTGACCAGTGTGTTTCTGACCACTGTATTTCTGACCACTGTGTTTCTGACCACTTTCTTTCTGACCAGTGTGTTTCTGACCATTGAGTGTCTGACCACTGTGTTTCTGACCTGTGTGTTTCTGACCACGGTGTTTCTGGCCACTGTGTTTCTGACCAGTGTGTTTCTCACCAGTGTGTTTCTGACCATTGTGTGTCTGACCACTGTGTTTCTGACCACTGTAATTCTGACCAGTGTGTTTCTGACCACTGTATTTCTGACCACTGTGTTTCTGACCACTTTCTTTCTGACCAGTGTGTTTCTGACCATTGAGTGTCTGACCACTGTGTTTCTGACCTGTGTGTTTCTGACCACGGTGTTTCTGGCCACTGTGTTTCTGACCAGTGTGTTTCTCACCAGTGTGTTTCTGACCATTGTGTGTCTGACCACTGTGTTTCTGACCACTGTAATTCTGACCAGTGTGTTTCTGACCACTGTATTTCTGACCACTGTGTTTCTGACCACTTTCTTTCTGACCAGTGTGTTTCTGACCATTGAGTGTCTGACCACTGTGTTTCTGACCTGTGTGTTTCTGACCACGGTGTTTCTGGCCACTGTGTTTCTGACCAGTGTGTTTCTCACCAGTGTGTTTCTGACCATTGTGTGTCTGACCACTGTGTTTCTGACCACTGTAATTCTGACCAGTGTGTTTCTGACCACTGTATTTCTGACCACTGTGTTTCTGACCACTTTCTTTCTGACCAGTGTGTTTCTGACCATTGAGTGTCTGACCACTGTGTTTCTGACCTGTGTGTTTCTGACCACGGTGTTTCTGGCCACTGTGTTTCTGACCAGTGTGTTTCTCACCAGTGTGTTTCTGACCATTGTGTGTCTGACCACTGTGTTTCTGACCACTGTAATTCTGACCAGTGTGTTTCTGACCACTGTATTTCTGACCACTGTGTTTCTGACCACTTTCTTTCTGACCAGTGTGTTTCTGACCATTGAGTGTCTGACCACTGTGTTTCTGACCTGTGTGTTTCTGACCACGGTGTTTCTGGCCACTGTGTTTCTGACCAGTGTGTTTCTCACCAGTGTGTTTCTGACCATTGTGTGTCTGACCACTGTGTTTCTGACCACTGTAATTCTGACCAGTGTGTTTCTGACCACTGTATTTCTGACCACTGTGTTTCTGACCACTTTCTTTCTGACCAGTGTGTTTCTGACCATTGAGTGTCTGACCACTGTGTTTCTGACCTGTGTGTTTCTGACCACGGTGTTTCTGGCCACTGTGTTTCTGACCAGTGTGTTTCTCACCAGTGTGTTTCTGACCATTGTGTGTCTGACCACTGTGTTTCTGACCACTGTAATTCTGACCAGTGTGTTTCTGACCACTGTATTTCTGACCACTGTGTTTCTGACCACTTTCTTTCTGACCAGTGTGTTTCTGACCATTGAGTGTCTGACCACTGTGTTTCTGACCTGTGTGTTTCTGACCACGGTGTTTCTGGCCACTGTGTTTCTGACCAGTGTGTTTCTCACCAGTGTGTTTCTGACCATTGTGTGTCTGACCACTGTGTTTCTGACCACTGTAATTCTGACCAGTGTGTTTCTGACCACTGTATTTCTGACCACTGTGTTTCTGACCACTTTCTTTCTGACCAGTGTGTTTCTGACCATTGAGTGTCTGACCACTGTGTTTCTGACCTGTGTGTTTCTGACCACGGTGTTTCTGGCCACTGTGTTTCTGACCAGTGTGTTTCTCACCAGTGTGTTTCTGACCATTGTGTGTCTGACCACTGTGTTTCTGACCACTGTAATTCTGACCAGTGTGTTTCTGACCACTGTATTTCTGACCACTGTGTTTCTGACTACTGTGTTTCTGACCACTGTGTTTCCGACCACTGTGTTTCTGACCACTGTGTTTCTGACCACTGTGTTTCTGACCACTGTGTTTCTAACCAGTGTGTTTCTGACCACGGTGTTTCTGACCAGAGTGTTTCTGACCAGTGTGTTTCTGACCATTGAGTGTCTGACCACTGTGTTTCTGACCTGTGTTTTTATGACCACTGTGTTTCTGACCACGGTGTTTCTGACCACTGTGTTTATGACCACTGTGTTTCTGACCACTGTATTTCTGACCACTGTGTCTCTGACCAGTGTGTTTCTGACCACTGTGTTTCTGACCACTGTGTTTCAGACCAATGTGTTGCTGACCACAGTGTTTCTGACCACTGTGTTTCTGACCAGTGTGTTTCTGACCAGTGTGTTTCTGACCAGTGTGTTTCTGACCACTGTGTTTCTGACCACAGTGTTTCAGACCACTCTGTTTCTGACCAGTGTGTTTCTGACCACTGTTGTTCTGACCAGTGTGTTTCTGATCACTGTGTTTCTGACCAGTGTGTTTCTGACTAGTGTGTTTCTGACCATTGTGTTTCTGACCGCTGTTTTTGTGATCACTGTGTTTCTGACGAGTGTGTTTGTGACCACTGTGTTTCTGACCACTGTGTTTCTGACCATAGAGTTTCTGACCAGTGTGTTTCTCACCAATGTATTTCTGACCACTGTGTTTCTGACCACTGTATTTCTGACCACTGTGTTTCTGACCACTATTTTTCTGACCAGTGTGTTTCAGACTACTGTGTTTCTGACCACTGTGTTTCTGACCACTGTGTTTCTGACCACTGTGTTTCTGACCACAATGTTTCTGACCAGTGTGTTCATGACCAGTGTTTTTCTGACCACTTTTTTTGTCCACTGTGTTTCTTACCACTGTGTTTCTGACCACCGTGTTTCCGACAACTGTGCTTCTGACCACTGTGTTTCTGACCAGTGTGTTTCTGACAAGGGTGTTTCTGACCACAATGTTTCTGACCACTGTGTTTCTTCCCACTGTGTTTCAGACCACTGTGTTTCTCACCACTGTGTTTCTGACCACTGTGTTTCTGACCAGTGTGTTTCTGACCACTGTGTTTCTGACCACTGTGTTTCTAAACACTGTGTTTCTGACCAGTGTGTTTCTGACCATTGTGTTTCTGACCAGTGTGTTTCTGCAACTGTGTTTCTGACCACTGTATTTCTGACCACTGTGTTTCTGACAACTGTGTTTCTGACCAGTGTGCCTCTGACCAGTGTGTTTCTGACCAGTGTGTTTCTTAACAGTGTGTTTCTGACCTATGTGTTCCTGACAATTGTGTTTCTCAACACTGTATTTCTGACCACAGTGTTTCTGACCACTGTATCTCTGACCACCGTGTTTCTGACCAGTGTGTTTCTGAGCACTGTGTTTCTCATCAGTGTGTTTTTGACCAGTGTGTTTCTGACCAGTGTGTTTCTGACCAGTATGTTTCTGACCACTGTGTTTCTGACCACTGTGTTTCTGACCAGTGTTTTTCTGACCAGTGTTTTTCTGACCAGTGTGTTTCTGACTAGTGTGTTTCTGACCAGTGTGTTTCTGACAAGTGTGTTTCTGACCAGTGTGTTTCTGACCGGTGTGTTTCTGACCAGTCTTTCTGACCACTGTGTTTCTGACCAGTGTTTTTCTTACCAATGTGGTTCTGACCAGTGTGTTTCTGTCCACTGTGTTCCTGACCAGTGTGTTTCTGAGCAGTGTGTTTCTGACCACTGTGTTTCTGACTGCTGTGTTTGTGAGCACAGTGTTTCTGACCAGTGTGTTTGTGACCAGTGTGTTTCTGACCACTGTGTTTCTGACCACTGTGTTTCTGACCACGGTGTTTCTAACCACTATGTTTCTCACCAGTGTGTTTCTGACCACTGTGTTTCTAACCACTGTCTTTCTGACCACTGTGTTTCTGACCAGTGTGTTTCTGACCATTGTATTTCTGACCAGTGTGTTCCTGGCTACTATGTTTCTGACCAGTGTGTTTCTGACCATTGTTTTTCTGACCAGTGTGTTTCTGACCACTGTGTTTCTGACCACTGTGTTTCTGACCACTGTGTTTCTGACCAGTGTGTTTCTGACCACTGTGTTTCTGACCACGGTGTTTCTGACCAGTGTGTTTCTGACCACTGTGTTTCTAACCAGTGTGTTTCTGACCACTGTGTTACTGACCAGAGTGTTTCTCACCAGTGTGTTTCTGACCATTGTGTGTCTGACCACTGTGTTTCTGACCAGTGTGTTCTGACCACTGTGTTTCTGACCTGTGTGTTTCTGACCACGGTGTTTCTGGCCACTGTGTTTCTGACCACCGTGTTTCCCACCACTGTGTTTCTGACCAGTGTGTTTCTGACCACTGTGTTTCTGACCACTTTGTTTCTGACCAGTGTGTTTCTGACCAATGTGTTTCAAACCAGTGTGTTTTTTACCACTGTGTTTCTGACCCCTGTGTTTCTCACCACTGTGTTTCTGACCACTGTGTTTTGGACCACTGTGTTTCAGACCACTGTGTTTCTGACCAGTGTGTTTCTGACCACAGTATTTCTGACCACTGTGTTTCTGACCACTGTGTTTCAGACCAGTGTGTTTCTGACCACTGTGTTTCTGACCACTGTGTTTCTGACCACGGTATTTCTGGCCACTGTGTTTCTGACCACCGTGTTTGTCACCACTGTGTTTCTGACCAGTGTGTTTCTGACCACTGTGTTTCTGACCACTTTGTTTCTGACCAGTGTGTTTCTGACCAGTGTGTTTCTGACCAGTGTGTTTCTTACCACTGTGTTTCTGACCACTGTATTTCTGACCACTGTGTTTCTGACCACTGTGTTTCTGGTCACTGTGTTTCTGACCACTGTGTTTCTGACCACGGTGTTTCTGACCAGTGTGTTTCTGACCACTGTGTTTCTGACCACTTTGTTTCTGACCAGTGTGTTTCTGACCAGTGTGTTTCTGACCAGTGTGTTTCTTACCACTGTGTTTCTGACCACTGTGTTTCTGGTCACTGTGTTTCTGACCACTGTGTTTCTGACGACCGTGTTTCTGACCACTGTGCTTCTGACCACTGTGTTTCTGACCAGTGTGTTTCTGACAACTGTGTTTCTGACCACTATGCTTCTGAGCAGTGTGTTTCTGACCACTGTGTTTATGACCACTGTGTTTCTGACCACTGTGTTTCTGACCACTGTGTTTCTGACCACTGTGTTTCTGACCACTGTGTTTCTGACAACTGTGTTTCTGACCACTGTGTTTCTGACCACTGTATTTCTGACCACTGTGTTTCTGACCACTGTATTTCTGACCACTGTGTTTCTGACCACTGTATTTCTGACCACTGTGTTTCTGACCACTGTATTTCTGACCACTGTGTTTCTGACCACTGTATTTCTGACCACTGTGTTTCTGACCACTGTA
Source organism: Penium margaritaceum (assembly GCA_023375785.1). Classification (NCBI taxonomy): domain Eukaryota; kingdom Viridiplantae; phylum Streptophyta; class Zygnematophyceae; order Desmidiales; family Peniaceae; genus Penium; species Penium margaritaceum. Next base: position 75,891 of record SZWC01011519.1, on the reverse strand, counting down.
TTTCTGACCACTGTGTTTCTGACCACTGTATTTCTGACCACTGTGTTTCTGACCACTGTATTTCTGACCACTGTGTTTCTGACCACTGTATTTCTGACCACTGTGTTTCTGACCACTGTATTTCTGACCACTGTGTTTCTGACCACTGTATTTCTGACCACTGTGTTTCTGACCACTGTATTTCTGACCACTGTGTTTCTGACCACTGTATTTCTGACCACTGTGTTTCTGACCACTGTATTTCTGACCACTGTGTTTCTGACCACTGTATTTCTGACCACTGTGTTTCTGACCACTGTATTTCTGACCACTGTGTTTCTGACCACTGTATTTCTGACCACTGTGTTTCTGACCACTGTATTTCTGACCACTGTGTTTCTGACCACTGTATTTCTGACCACTGTGTTTCTGACCACTGTATTTCTGACCACTGTGTTTCTGACCACTGTATTTCTGACCACTGTGTTTCTGACCACTGTATTTCTGACCACTGTGTTTCTGACCACTGTATTTCTGACCACTGTGTTTCTGACCACTGTATTTCTGACCACTGTGTTTCTGACCACTGTATTTCTGACCACTGTGTTTCTGACCACTGTATTTCTGACCACTGTGTTTCTGACCACTGTATTTCTGACCACTGTGTTTCTGACCACTGTATTTCTGACCACTGTGTTTCTGACCACTGTATTTCTGACCACTGTGTTTCTGACCACTGTATTTCTGACCACTGTGTTTCTGACCACTGTATTTCTGACCACTGTGTTTCTGACCACTGTATTTCTGACCACTGTGTTTCTGACCACTGTATTTCTGACCACTGTGTTTCTGACCACTGTATTTCTGACCACTGTGTTTCTGACCACTGTATTTCTGACCACTGTGTTTCTGACCACTGTATTTCTGACCACTGTGTTTCTGACCACTGTATTTCTGACCACTGTGTTTCTGACCACTGTATTTCTGACCACTGTGTTTCTGACCACTGTATTTCTGACCACTGTGTTTCTGACCACTGTATTTCTGACCACTGTGTTTCTGACCACTGTATTTCTGACCACTGTGTTTCTGACCACTGTATTTCTGACCACTGTGTTTCTGACCACTGTATTTCTGACCACTGTGTTTCTGACCACTGTATTTCTGACCACTGTGTTTCTGACCACTGTATTTCTGACCACTGTGTTTCTGACCACTGTATTTCTGACCACTGTGTTTCTGACCACTGTATTTCTGACCACTGTGTTTCTGACCACTGTATTTCTGACCACTGTGTTTCTGACCACTGTATTTCTGACCACTGTGTTTCTGACCACTGTATTTCTGACCACTGTGTTTCTGACCACTGTATTTCTGACCACTGTGTTTCTGACCACTGTATTTCTGACCACTGTGTTTCTGACCACTGTATTTCTGACCACTGTGTTTCTGACCACTGTATTTCTGACCACTGTGTTTCTGACCACTGTATTTCTGACCACTGTGTTTCTGACCACTGTATTTCTGACCACTGTGTTTCTGACCACTGTATTTCTGACCACTGTGTTTCTGACCACTGTATTTCTGACCACTGTGTTTCTGACCACTGTATTTCTGACCACTGTGTTTCTGACCACTGTATTTCTGACCACTGTGTTTCTGACCACTGTATTTCTGACCACTGTGTTTCTGACCACTGTATTTCTGACCACTGTGTTTCTGACCACTGTATTTCTGACCACTGTGTTTCTGACCACTGTATTTCTGACCACTGTGTTTCTGACCACTGTATTTCTGACCACTGTGTTTCTGACCACTGTATTTCTGACCACTGTGTTTCTGACCACTGTATTTCTGACCACTGTGTTTCTGACCACTGTATTTCTGACCACTGTGTTTCTGACCACTGTATTTCTGACCACTGTGTTTCTGACCACTGTATTTCTGACCACTGTGTTTCTGACCACTGTATTTCTGACCACTGTGTTTCTGACCACTGTATTTCTGACCACTGTGTTTCTGACCACTGTATTTCTGACCACTGTGTTTCTGACCACTGTATTTCTGACCACTGTGTTTCTGACCACTGTATTTCTGACCACTGTGTTTCTGACCACTGTATTTCTGACCACTGTGTTTCTGACCACTGTATTTCTGACCACTGTGTTTCTGACCACTGTATTTCTGACCACTGTGTTTCTGACCACTGTATTTCTGACCACTGTGTTTCTGACCACTGTATTTCTGACCACTGTGTTTCTGACCACTGTATTTCTGACCACTGTGTTTCTGACCACTGTATTTCTGACCACTGTGTTTCTGACCACTGTATTTCTGACCACTGTGTTTCTGACCACTGTATTTCTGACCACTGTGTTTCTGACCACTGTATTTCTGACCACTGTGTTTCTGACCACTGTATTTCTGACCACTGTGTTTCTGACCACTGTATTTCTGACCACTGTGTTTCTGACCACTGTATTTCTGACCACTGTGTTTCTGACCACTGTATTTCTGACCACTGTGTTTCTGACCACTGTATTTCTGACCACTGTGTTTCTGACCACTGTATTTCTGACCACTGTGTTTCTGACCACTGTATTTCTGACCACTGTGTTTCTGACCACTGTATTTCTGACCACTGTGTTTCTGACCACTGTATTTCTGACCACTGTGTTTCTGACCACTGTATTTCTGACCACTGTGTTTCTGACCACTGTATTTCTGACCACTGTGTTTCTGACCACTGTATTTCTGACCACTGTGTTTCTGACCACTGTATTTCTGACCACTGTGTTTCTGACCACTGTATTTCTGACCACTGTGTTTCTGACCACTGTATTTCTGACCACTGTGTTTCTGACCACTGTATTTCTGACCACTGTGTTTCTGACCACTGTATTTCTGACCACTGTGTTTCTGACTACTGTGTTTCTGAACACTGTGTTTCCGACCAATGTGTTGCTGACCACTGTGTTTCTGACCACTGTGTTTCCGACCACTGTGTTTCTGACCACTGTGTTTCTGGTCACTGTGTTTCTGACCACTGTGTTTCTGACGACCGTGTTTCTGACCACTGTGTTTCTGACCACTGTGTTTCTGACCACTGTGTTTCTGACCAGTGTGTTTCTGACCACTGTGTTTCTGACCACGGTGTTTCTGACCAGTGTGTTTCTGACCACTGTGTTTCCGACCAGTGTGTTTCAATCCACTTTGCTTCTGACCAGTGTGCTTCTGACCACTGTGTTTCTGACCACTGTGTTTCTGACCACTGTGTTTCTGACCACAGTGTTTCTGACCATTGTGTTTCTGACCAGTGTGTTTCTGACGAGTGTTTTCCTGACCGCTGTGTTTCCGACCACTGTGTTTCTGACCAGTGTGTTTCTGACCAGTGTGTTTCTGACCACTGTGTTTCAGACCACTGTGTTTCTGACCAATGTGTTCCTGACCACTGTGTTTCTGACTACTGTGTTTCTGACCACTGTGTTTCAGACCGGTGTGTTTTTTACCACTGCGTTTCTGGCCAGTGTGTTTCTGACCTGTGTGTTTCTGACCACTGTGTTTCTGGCCACTATGTTTCTGACCACTGTGTTTCTGACCACAGTGTTCCTGACCGGTGTGTTTCTGACCAGTGTGGTTCTGACCACTTTGTTTCTAACCAGTGTGTTTCTGACCAGTGTTAATCTGACCAGTGTGTTTCTTACCACTGTGTTTCTGACCAGTGTGTTTCTGACCACTGTGTTTCTGACGACTGTATTTTTGACCACTGTGATTCTGACAACTGTGTTTCTGACCAGTGTGCCTCTGACCAGTGTGTTTCTGACCAGTGTGTTTCTTAACAGTGTGTTTCTGACCTATGTGTTCCTGACAATTGTGTTTCTCACCACTGTATTTCTGACCACAGTGTTTCTGACCACTGTATCTCTGACCACCGTGTTTCTGACCAGTGTGTTACTGAGCACTGTGTTTCTCATCAGTGTGTTTCTGACCAGTGTGTTTTAGACCACTATGCTTCTGACCACTGTGTTTCTGACCACTGTGTTTCTGACCAGTGTTTTTCTGACCAGTTTTTTTCTGACCAGTGTGTTTCTGACTAGTGTGTTTCTGACCAGTGTGTTTCTGACAAGTGTGTTTCTGACCAGTGTGTTTCTGACTGGTGTGTTTCTGACCAGTCCTTCTGACCACTGTGTTTCTGACCAGTGTTTTTCTTACCACTGTGGTTCTGACCGGTGTGTTTCTGTCCACTGTGTTCCTGACCAGTGTGTTTCTGAGCAGTGTGTTTCTGACCACTGTGTTTGTGAGCACAGTGTTTCTGACCACTGTGTTTGTGACCAGTGTGTTTCTGACCACTGTGTTTCTGACCACTGTGTTTCTGACCACTGTGTTTCTGACCAGTGTGTTTCTGACCA
>SZWC01011519.1:6260-42313 GCA_023375785.1 Penium margaritaceum | reverse complement strand
TGTGTTTCTGACCAGTGTGTTTCTGACCACTGTGTTTCTGACCACTGTGTTTCTGACCAGTGTGTTTCTGACCAGTGTGTTTCTGACCAGTGTGATTCTGACCAGTGTGTTTCTGACGAGTGTGTTTCTGACCACTGTGTTTCTGACCAGTGTGTTTCTGATCACGGTGTTTTTGACCAGTGTGTTTCTGACCAGTGTGTTTCTGACCAATGTGTTTCTGACCAGTGTGTTTCTGATCAGTGTGTTTCTGATCAGTATGCTTCTGATCAGTGTGTTTCTGATCAGTGTGTCTAACCACTGTGTTTCTGACCACTGTGTTTCTGACCACAGTGTTTCTGACCACTGTGTTTATGACCACTGTGTTTCTGACCACTGTGTTTCTGACTAGTGTGTGTCTGACCAATGTGTTTCTGACCAGTGTGTTTCTGACCACTGTGTTTCTGACCAGTGTGTTTCTGACCACTGTTTTTCTGACCACTGTGTTTCTGACCACTGTGTTTCTGACCCCTTTGTTTATGACCACTATGTTTCTGACCACTGTGTTTCTGACCATTGTGTTTCTGACCTGTGTGTTTCTGACCAGTGTGTTTCTGACCAGTGTGATTCTGACCAGTGTGTTTCTGACGAGTGTGTTTCTGACCACTGTGTTTCTGACCCCTTTGTTTATGACCACTATGTTTCTGACCACTGTGTTTCTGACCATTGTGTTTCTGACCTGTGTGTTTCTGACCAGTGTGTTTCTGACCAGTGTGATTCTGACCAGTGTGTTTCTGACGAGTGTGTTTCTGACCACTGTGTTTCTGACCCCTTTGTTTATGACCACTATGTTTCTGACCACTGTGTTTCTGACCACTGTGTTTCTGACTAGTGTGTGTCTGACCAATGTGTTTCTGACCAGTGTGTTTCTGACCACTGTGTTTCTGACCAGTGTGTTTCTGACCACTGTTTTTCTGACCACTGTGTTTCTGACCACTGTGTTTCTGACCCCTTTGTTTATCACCACTATGTTTCTGACCACTGTGTTTCTGACCATTGTGTTTCTGACCTGTGTGTTTCGGACCAGTGTGTTTCTGACCAATCTGATTCTGACCAGTGTGTTTCTGTCCACTGTGTTTCTGACCACTGTGTTCTTGACCACTGTGTTTATGACCACTAAGTTTCTGACCACTGTGTTTCTGACCAGTGTGTTTCTGACCACTGTGTTTTTGACCACTGTGTTTCTGACCAGTGTGTTTCTTATCACTGTCTTTCTGACCACTGTCTTTCTGACCACTGACTTTCTGACCACTGTGTTTCTGACCACTGTGTTTCTGACGGGTGTGTTTATGACCAGTGTGTTTCTGACCACTGAGTTTCTGACCACTGTGTTTCTGACCAATGTGTTTCTGACCACTGTGTTTCTGACCACTTTTCTTCTGACCACTGTGTTTATGACCACTGTGTTTCTGACCACTGTGTTTCTGACAACTGTGTTTATGACCACTGTGTTTCTGACCACTGTGTCTCTGACCACTGTTTTTCTGACCAGTGTGTTTCTGACCACTGTGTTTCTAACCAGTGTGTTTCTGACCACTGTTTCTCTGACCAGTGTTTTTCGGACCAGTGTGTTTCTGACCACAGTGTTTCTGACCACTGTGTTTCTGACCATTGTGTTGTGGACCACTGTATCTCTGACCACTTTGTTTCTGACCAGTGTGTTTCTGACCACTGTGTTTCTGACCAGTGTCTCTGACCAATGTGTTTGTCACCAATGTCTTTCTGACCACTGTGTTTCTGACCAGTGTGTTTGTGACCAGTGTGTTTCTGACTAGTGTGTTTGTGACCAGTGTGTTTCTGACCACTGTGTTTCTGACCACTTTGTTTCTGACCAGTGAGTTTCTGACCAGTGTGTTTCTGACCAGTGTGTATCTTACCGCTTTGTTTGTGACCAGTGTGTTTCTGACCACTGTGTTTCTGACCACTGTGTTTCTGACTAGTGTGTTTCTGACCAATGTGTTTCTGACAAGTGTGTTTCTGACCACTGTGTTTCTGACCAGTGTGTTTCTGACCACTGTGTTTCTGACCACTGTGTTTCTGACCAAAGTGTTTCTGACACCTGTGTTTCTGAACACTATGTTTCTGAACAATGTGTTTCCGATCACTGTGTTTCACACTTGTGTGTTTCTGACCAGCGTGTTTCTGACCAATCTGATTTTGACCAGTGTGTTTCTGACCACTGTGTTTCTGACCACTGTGTTCGTGACCACTGTGTTTCTAACCAGTGTGTTTCTGACCACTGTGTTTCTGACCACTATGTTTCTGACCACTGTGTTTCTGACCAGTGTGTTTCTGACCACTGTGTTACTGACCACTGTGTTTCTGACCTGTGTGTTTCTTATCACTTTGTTCCTGACCACTGTGTTTCTGACCACTGTGTTTTTGACCACTGTGTTTCTGACCACTTTGTTTCTGACCACTGTGTTTCTGACCAGTCTGTTTCTGACCACTGTGTTCTGACCAGTGTGTTTCTGACCACTGTTTTTCTGACCACTGTGTTTCTGACCACTGTTTTTCTGACCACTGTGTTTCGGACCACTTTTTTTCTGACCATTATGTTTCTGACCAGTGTGTTTCTCACCACTGTCTTTCTGACCAGTGTGTTTCTGACCACTGGGTTTCTGACCAGTGTGTTTCTGACCACTGTGTTTCTGACCACTGGGTTTCTGACCAGTGTGTTTCTGACCACTGTGTTTCTGACCAGTGTTTCTGACCACTGTGTTTTTCACCAATGTTTTTCTGACCACTGTGCCTATGACCACTGTGTTTGTGACCAGTGTGATTTTGACCACCGTGTTTCTGACCAGTGTGTTTCTGATCACTGTGTTTCTGAGCAGTGTGTTTCTGACCAGTGTGTTTCTGACCACTATGTTTCTGACCAGTGTGTTTCTGATCACTGTGTGTCTGCCTTCTGTGTTTCTGACCACTGTGTTTCTGATCACAGTGTTTCTGACCACCGTGTTTCTGACCACTGTGTTTTTGACCACTGTGTTTCTGACTAGTCTGTTTCTGACCAATGTGTTTCTGACCATTGTGTTTCTTACCACTGTGCTTCTGACCACTGTGTTTCTGACCACTGCGTTTCTGACCCCCGAGTTTCAGACCACTATGTTTCTGACCACTGTGTTTCTGACCAGTGTGTTTCTGACCACTGTGTTTTTTACCACTGTTTTTCTGACCAGTGTTTTTCTTATCACTGTCTTTCTGACCACTGTGTTTCTGACCACTGTGTTTCTGACCACTGATTTTCTGACCACTGTGTTTCTGACCACTGTGATTCTGACGAGTGTGTTTATGACCAGTGTGTTTCTGACCACTGTGTTTCTGACCACTGTGTTTCTGACCAATGTGTTTCTGACCACATTGTCTCTGACCACTGTGTTTCTGACCACTGTGTTTATGATCAGTGTGTTTCTGACCACTGTGTTTCTGACAACTGTGTTTTTGAGCACTGTGTTTCTGACCACTGTGTTTCTGACCACTGTGCTTCTGACCACTGGGTTTCTGACCAGTGTGTTTCTGACCACTGTGTTTCTGACCACTGTGTTTTTGAGCACTGTGTTTCTGACCACTGTGTTTCTGACCACTGTGCTTCTGACCACTGGGTTTCTGACCAGTGTGTTTCTGTCCAGTGTGTTTCTGACCACTGTGTTTTTCACCAGTGTGTTTCTGACCAGTGTGCCTTTGACCAGTGTGTTTCTGACCAGTGTGTTTCTCACCAGTGTGTTTCTGACCAGTGTATTTCAGACCACTGTGTTTCTGACCACTGTGTTTCTGACCAGAGTGTTTCTCAACAGGGTGTTTCTGATCACGGTGTTTCTGACCACTGTGTTTCTGACCACTGTGTTTCTGACCAGTGTTTTTCTGACCACTGTGTTTCTGACCACTGTGTTTCTGACCACTGTGTTTCAGACCAGTGTGTTTCTGACCACTGTGTTTCTGACCAATGTGTTTCTGACCACTTTGTTTCTGACAACTGTGTTTCCGACCTGTGTGTTTTGACCAGTGTGTTTCTGACCACTGTGTTTCCGACCACTATGTTTCTGACCACTGTGTTTCTTACCACTTTGTTTCTGACCATTGTTATTCTGACCACTGTGTTTCTGACCAATGGGTTTCTGACCAGTGTGTTTCTGACCACTGTGTTTCTGACCAATATGTTTCTGACCACTGTGTTTCTGACCACTGTGTTTCTGACCAATGTGTTTCTGACCACTGTGTTTATGATCAGTGTGTTTCTGACCACTGTGTTTCTGACAACTGTGTTTTTGAGCACTGTGTTTCTGACCACTGTGTTTCTGACCACTGTGCTTCTGACCACTGGGTTTCAGACCAGTGTGTTTCTGTCCACTGTGTTTCTGATCACTGTGTTTCTGAGCACTGTGTTTCTGACCACTGTGTTTATGATCAGTGTGTTTCTGACCACTGTGTTTCTGACAACTGTGTTTTTGAGCACTGTGTTTCTGACCACTGTGTTTCTGACCACTGTGCTTCTGACCACTGGGTTTCAGACCAGTGTGTTTCTGTCCACTGTGTTTCTGATCACTGTCTTTTTGACCAGTGTGTTTCTGACCAGTGTGCCTATGACCAGGGTGTTTCTGACCAGTGTGTTTCTCACCAGTGTGTTTCTGACCAGTGTATTTTGGACCACTGTGTTTCTGACCAGTGTGTTTCTCAACAGGGTGTTTCTGATCACGGTGTTTCTGACCACAGTGTTTCTGACCACTGTGTTTCTGACCACTGTTTTTCTGACCACTGTGTTTCTGACCACTGTGTTTCTGACCACTGTGTTTCAGACCAGTGTGTTTCTGACCACTGTGTTTCTGACCAATGTGTTTCTGACCACTGTGTTTCTGACAACTGTGTTTCCGACCTGTGTGTTTTGACCAGTGTGTTTCTTACCACTGTGTTTCTGACCACTATGTTTCTGACCACTGTGTTTCTTACCACTTTGTTTCTGACCATTGTTATTCTGACCACTGTGTTTCTGACCAATGTGTTTCTGACCAGTGTGTTTCTGACCAATGTGTTTCAGACCACTGTGTTTCTGACCGGTGTGTTTCTGACCACTGTGTTTCTAACCAGTGTGTTTCTGACCACTGTTTTTCTGACCAGTGTGTTTCGGACCAGTGAGTTTCTGACCACGGTGTTTCTGACCACTGTGTTTCTGACCATTGTGTTTCGGACCACCGTGTTTCTGACCACTTTGTTTCTGACCAGTGTGTTTCTGACTACTGTGTTTCTGACCAGTGTTTCTGACCACTGTGTTTTTCACCAATGTCTTTCTGACCACTGTGTTTCTGACCAGTGTGTTTGTGACCAGTGTGTTTCTGACCAGTGTGTTTCTGACCAGTGTGTTTCTGACCACTGTGTTTCTGCCACTGTGTTTCTGACCACTGTGTTTCTGACCTATGTGTTTCTGACCACTGTGTTTCTGACCATTGTGTTTCTGACCACTGTGTTTCTGACCAATGTGTTTCTGACCACTGTGTTTCTGACACCTGTGTTTCTGCCCACTATGTTTCTGAACACTGTGTTTCCGATCACTGTGTTTCAGACCTGTGTGTTTCTGACCAGCGTGTTTCTGACCAATGTGATTCTGACCAGTATGTTTCTGACCGCTGTGTTTCTGACCACTGTGTTCTTGACGACTGTGTTTCTAACCAGTGTGTTTCTGACCACTCTGTTTCTGACTACTGTTTTTCTGACCAGTATGTTTCGGACCAGTGTGTTTCTGACCACTGTGTTCTTGACGACTGTGTTTCTAACCAGTGTGTTTCTGACCACTCTGTTTCTGACTACTGTTTTTCTGACCAGTATGTTTCGGACCAGTGTGTTTCTGACCACTGTGTTTCTGACCACTGTCTTTCTGACCAGTTTGTTTCCGACGACTGTGTTTCTGACCACTTTGTTTCTGACCAGTGTGTTTCTGACCACTGTGTTTCTGACCACTGTGTTTCAGACCACTGTGTTTCTGACCACTGTCTTTCTGACCAGTTTGTTTCCGACGACTGTGTTTCTGACCACTTTGTTTCTGACCAGTGTGTTTCTGACCACTGTGTTTCTGACCACTGTGTTTCAGACCACTGTGTTTCTGACCACTGTGTTTCCGACTAGTGTGTTTCTGACAAGCGTGTTTCTGACCAGTGTGCTTCTATCCTTTGTGTTTCTGACAACTGTTTTTCTGGCTACTGTGTTTCTGACCACTGTGTTTCTGACCACTGTGTTTCTGACCAGTGTGTTTCTGACCAGTGTGTTTTTGACCACTGTGTTTCTAACCAGTGTGTTTCTGACCACTGTGTTTCAGACCACTGTGGTTCTGACCAGTTTGTTTCTGACCACTGTGCTTCTGACCACTGTGTTCCTGACCACTGTGTTTATGACCAGTGTGTTTCTGACCACTTTGTTTCTGACCAGTGTGTTTCTGACCTGTGTGTTTCTGACCACTCCGTTTCTGGCTACTGTGTTTTTTACCACTGTGTTTCTGGCTACTGTGATTCTGACCACTGTGTTTCTGACCAGTGTGTTTCTGACCACTATGTTTCTGACCACTTTGTTTCTAACCAGTGTGTTTCGGACCAGTGTGTGTCTGACCAGTGTGTTTCTTACCACTGTGTTTCTGACCAGTATGTTTCTGACCAGTGTGTTTCTGACCACTGTGTTTCTGACCACTGTGTTTCTGACCACTATGCTTCTGACCAGTGTGTTTCTGACCACTGTGTTTTTGACCACTGTGTTTCTGACCAGTGTGTTTCTGACCATTGTGTTTCTGACCACTGTGTTTCTGACCACTGTATTTCTGACCACTGTGTTTCCGACCAGTGCGTTTCTGACCACTGTGTTTCTGACCACTGTGTTCCTAACCAGTGTGTTTCTGACCACTGTGTTTCTGACCACTGTGTTTCTGACCAGTGCGCCTCTGACCAGTGGGTTTCTGAACACTGTGTTTCTGACCACTGTGTTTCTGACCACTGTGATTCTGACCACAGTGTTTCTGACCACTGTGTTTCTGACCACTGTGTTTCTGAACAGTGTGTTTCTGACTACTGTGTTTCTGACCAGAGTGTTTTTGACCACTGTGTTTCTGACCACTGTTTTTCCCACCACTGTGTTTCTGACCACTGTGTTTCTGATCACTGTGTTTCAGACCAGTGTGTTTCTGACCAGTATGCTTCTGACCACTGTGTTTCTTACCACTGTGTTTTTGAGCACTGTAATTCTGACCACTGTGGTTCTGACCACTGTATTTCTGATCAGTCTATTGCTGATCAGTGTGTTTCTGACCACTGTGTTTCTGACCACTGTCTTTCTGGCAACAGTGTTTCTGACAAGTGTTACTCTGACCAGTGTGTTTCTGACCACTGTTTTTCTGACCACTGTGCTTCTAACCACTGTGTTTCTGACCACTGTGTTTCTAACCATTGTGTTTCTCACCACTGTGTTTCTGACCACTGTGTTTCTGACCACTGTGTTTCTGACCATTGTGTCTCTGACCAGTAAATTTCTGAGCACGGTGTTTATGACCGCTGTGTTTCTGACCACTGTGTTTTTTACCACTGTGTTTCTGACCACTGTGTTTCTGACCACTGTGTTTCTGACCACTGTGTTCATGACCACTGTGTTTCTGACCACTGTTTTTCTGACCAGTGTGTTTCTGACCAGTGTGTTTCTGACAAGTGTGTTTGTGACCAGTGTGTTTGTGACCACTGTGTTTCTGACCACTGTGTTTCTGACCACTGTGTTTCTGACCACTGATTTTCTGATCGCTGTGTTTCTGACCACTGTGTTTCTGACCACTGTGTTTCTGACCAGTGCGTTTCTGACCACTGTGTTTCTGACCACTGTGTTTCTGACCACTGTGTTTCTGACCACTGTGTTTCTGACCACTGTGTTTGTGACCACTGTGTTTTTTACCACTGTGTTTCTGACCACTGTGTTTCTGACCACTGTGTTTCTGACCACTGTGTTCATGACCACTGTGTTTCTGACCACTGTTTTTCTGACCAGTGTTTTTCTGACCAGTGTGTTTCTGACCAGTGTGTTTCTGACCAGTGTGTTTCTGACCAGTGCGTTTCTGACAAGTGTGTTTGTGACCAGTGTGTTTGTGACCACTGTGTTTCTGACCACTGTGTTTCTGACCACTGTTTTTCTGACCACTGTGTTTCTAAAAAGTGTGTTTCTAACAAGGTTGTTGCTGACCAGTGTGTTTCTGACAACTTTGTTTCGGACCAGTGTGTTTCTGACCAGTGTGTTTCTGACCACTGCGTTTCTGACCAGTGTGTTTCTGATAACTGTGTTTCTGGCTACTGTGTTTTTTTCAACTGTGTTTCTGGCTACTGTGTTTCTGACCACTGTGTTTCTGACCAGTGTCTTTCTGACCACTGTGTTTCTGAGCACTGTATTTCTGACCACTGTGTTTCTGACCACTGGGTTTCTGACCACTGTGTTTGTGACCACTGTGTTTCTGCCCACTGTTTTTATGACCACTGTGTTTTTAACAAGTGTGTTTCTAACAAGGTTGTTGCTGACCAGTGTGTTTCTGACCACTGTGCTTCTGACCAGTGTGTTTCTGACCAGTGTGTTTCTGACCACTGCGTTTCTGACCAGTGTGTTTCTGACAACTGTGTTTCTGACCAGTGTGTTTCTGACCACTGTGTTTCTGACCACTGTGTTTCTGTTCACTTTGTTTCTGACAACTGTGTTTCTGACCACTGTGTTTCTGACCAGTGTGTTTCTGACCACTCTGTTTCTGACCAGTGTGTTTCTGAGCACTGTGTTTCTGACCACTTTGTTTCTGACCAGTGTGTTTCTGACCACTTTGTTCCTGACCAATGTGTTTCAGACCACTGTGTTTCTGACCAGTGTGTTTCTTACCACTGTGTTTCTGACCAGTGTGTTTCTGACCACTGTGTTTCTAACCAGTATGTTTCTGACCACTGTTTTTCTGACCAGTGTGTTTCGGACCAGTGTGTTTCTGACCACTGTGTTTCTGACCAGTGTGTTTCTGACCACTCTGTTTCTGACCAGTGTGTTTCTGACCACTCTGTTTCTGACCAGTGTGTTTCTGACCACTCTGTTTCTGACCAGTGTGTTTCTGACCACTCTGTTTCTGACCAGTGTGTTTCTGACCACTCTGTTTCTGACCAGTGTGTTTCTGACCACTCTGTTTCTGACCAGTGTGTTTCTGACCACTCTGTTTCTGACCAGTGTGTTTCTGACCACTCTGTTTCTGACCAGTGTGTTTCTGACCACTCTGTTTCTGACCAGTGTGTTTCTGACCACTCTGTTTCTGACCAGTGTGTTTCTGACCACTTTGTTCCTGACCAATGCGTTTCAGACCACTGTGTTTCTGACCAGTGTGTTTCTTACCACTGTGTTTCTGACCAGTGTGTTTCTGACCACTGTGTTTCTAACCAGTATGTTTCTGACCACTGTTTTTCTGACCAGTGTGTTTCGGACCAGTGTGTTTCTGACCACGGTGTTTCCAACCACTGTGTTTTCTACCATTGTGTTTCGGACCACTGTGTTTCTGACCACTTTGTTTCTGACCACTTTGTTTCTGACCAGTGTGTTTCAGACCAGTGTCTCTCTGACCAGTGTGTTTCTTACCACTGTGTTTCTGACCAGTGTGTTTCTGACCACTGTGTTCCTGACCACTGTGTTTCTGACCACTGTGTTTCTGACCACTGTGTTTCAGACCAGCGTGTTTCTGACCACTGTGTTTCTGACCAGTGTGTTTCTGACCTGTGTTTGTGACCACTGTGTTTCTGGCTACTGTGATTTTGACCACTGTGTTTCTGGCCACTGTGTTTCTGACCACTGTGTTTCTGACCAGTGTGTTTCTGACCACTATGTTTCCGACCACTTTTTTTCTGACCAGTGTGTTCGGACCAGTGTGTCTCTGACCAGTGTGTTTCTTACCACAATGTTTCTGACCATTGTGTTTCTGACCACTGTGTTTCTGACCACAGTGTTTCTGACCACTGTGTTTCTGACCACTCTGTTTCTGACCAGTGTGTGTCAAACCACTGTGTTTCTGACCACTGTGTTTCTGACCACTGTGTTTCTAACCACTGTGTTTCTGACCACTGTGTTTCTGACCACTGTTTTTCTGACCACTGTGTTTCCGACCAGTGTGTTTCTTTCCAGTGTGTTTCTGACCAGTGTGTTTCTGACCAGTGTGTTTCTGACCACTGTGTTTCCGACCAGTCTGTTTCTGACCACTGTGTTCCTGACCAGCGTGTTTCTGACCAGTGTGTTACTGACCACTGTGTTTCTGACCACTGTGGTTCTGATCACTGTGTTTCTGACCACTTTGATTCTGATCACTGTGTTTCTGACCACTTTGATTCTGATCACTGTGTTTCTGACCAGTCGTTTCTGACCAGTGTGTTTCTGACCACTTTGTTTCTGACCACTGTGTTTCTGACCACTTTGTTTCTGACCACTGTGTTTCTGACCACTTTGTTTCTGACCACTGTGATTCAGACCACTGTGTTTGTGACCAGTGTGTTTCTGACCACTGTGTTTCTGACCACAATGTTCTTTACCACTGTGTTTCTGACCACTGTGTTTCTGACCACAATGTTTTTTACCACTGTGTTTCTGACCACTGTGTTCCTAACCAGTGTGTTTCTGACCACTGTGTTTCTGACCACTGTGTTTCTGACCAGTGTGTTTCTGACTACTGTGTTTTTGACCACTGTGTTTCTGACCACTGTGTTTCTGACCAGTGTGTTTCTGACCACTGTGTTTCTGACCACTGTGTTTTTCACCACTGTGTTTCCGACTACTGTGTTTCTGACCACTGTGTTTCTGACCACTGTGTTTCCGACCACTGTGTTTCTGACCACTGTGTTTCTGAGCAGTGTGTTTATGACCACTGTGTTTCTGACCAGTGTGTTTCTGACTACTGTGTTTCTGACCACTGTGTTTCTCACCACTGTGTTTCTGACCACTGTGTTTCTGAACACTGTGTTTCTGACCAGTGTGTTGCTGACCGCTGTGTTTTTCTGACCAGTGTTTTTCTGACCACTGTGTTTCTGAGCAGTGTGTCTCTGACCACTGTGTTTCTGACCAGAGTGTTTCTGACCACTGTGTTTCTGACCACTGTGTTTCTGACCAGTGTGTTTCTTAGCACTGTGTTTCTGACCACTGTGTTTCTGACCAGTGTGTTTCTTACCACTGTGTTTCTGACGACTGTGTTTCTGACCACTGTGTTTCTGACCACTGTGTTTCCGACCAGTGTGTTTCTTTCCAGTGTGTTTCTGACCAGTGTGTTTCTGACCACTGTGTTTCCGACCAGTCTTTTTCTGACCACTGTGTTTCTGACCAGTGTGTTTCTGACCAGTGTGTTACTGACCACAGTGTTTCTGACCACTGTGTTTCTGATCACTGTGATTCTGACCACTTTGTTTCTGACCACTGTGTTTCTGACCAGTCGTTTCTGACCAGTGTGTTTCAGACCACTCTGTTTCTGACCATTTTGTTTCTGACCACTGTGTTTCTGACCACTTTGTTTGTGACCACTGTGTTTCTGACCACTGTGTTTCTGACCAGAGTGTTTTTTACCACTGTGTTTCTGACCACTGTGTTCCTAACCAGTGTGTTTCTGACCACTGTGTTTCTGACCACTGTGTCTCTGACCAGTGCGCCTCTGACCAGTGTGTTTCTGACCACTGTGTTTCAGACCACTGTAATTCTGACTACTGTGTTTTTAACCACTGTGTTTCTGACTACTGTATTTCTGACCAGTGTGTTTCTGACCACTGTGTTTCTGACCACTGTGTTTCTGACCACTGTGTTTCTGAGCAGTGTGTTTATGACCACTGTGTTTCTGACCAGTGTGTTTCTGACCACTGTGTTTCTGACCACTGTGTTTTTCACCACTGTGTTTCTGGCCACTGTGTTCCTGTACACTGTGTTTCTGACCAGTGTGTTTCTGACCGCTGTGTTTTTCTGACCAGTGTTTTTCTGACAACTGTGTTTCTGACTTCTGTGTTTCTGACCACTGTATTTCTGACCACTGTGTTTCTCACCACTGTGTTTCTGACCTCTGTGTTTCTGACCACTGTGTGTCTGACCAATGTGTTTCTGACAAGTGTATTTCCGACCACTGTGTTTCTGACAAGTGTGTTTCCGACCAGTGTGTTTCTGACCAGTGTGTTTCTTACCACTGTGTTTCTGACCACTGTGTTTCTGACCAGTGTGTTTATGACCAGTGTGTTTCTGACCACTATGTTTCTGACCACTGTGTTTCTGACCACTCTGTTTCTGACCAGTGTGTTTCTGACCACTGTGTTTCTCACCAGTGTGTTTCTGACCACTGTAATTCTGACCACTGTGTCTCTGACCACTGTGTTTCTGACCACTGTTTTTCTGACCACTGTGTTTCTGAGCACTGTTTTTCTGACCACCGTGATTCTGACCACTGTGGTTCTCACCAGTGTGTTTCTGACCAGAGTGTTTCGGACCACTGTGTTTCTGACCAGTGTGTTTCTGACCAGTGTGTTTCTGACCAGTGTGTTTCTGACCACTGTGTTTCTAACCACTGCGTTTCTGACCAGTGTGTTTCTGACCAGTGTGTTTCTGACCAGTGTGTTTCTGACCACTGTGTTTCTGACCACTGTGTTTCTGACCACCGTGTTTCTGACCAGTGTGTTTCTGACCACTGTGTTTCTGACCAGTGTGTTTCTGACCATTGTGTTTCTGACCAGGGTGTTTCTGACCAGTGTGTTTCTGACCACCGTGTTTCTGACCAGTGTGTTTCTGACCACTGTGTTTCTGACCACTGTGTTCCTGACCAGTGTGTTTCTGACCACTGTGTTTCTGACCACTGTTTTTTCCACCACTGTGTTTCCGACCACTGTGTTTCTGACCACTGTGTTTCTGACCACTGTGTTTCTGAGTAGTGTGTTTGTGACCACTTTGTTTCTGACCAGTGTGTTTCTGACCACTGTGTTTCTGACCACTGTGTTTCTCACCACTGTGTTTCTGGCCACTGTGTTTCTGAACAGTGTGTTTCTGACCATTGTTATTCTGACCCCTGTGTTTTTCTGACCAGTGTTTTTCTGACCACTGTGTTTCTGACTTCTGTGTTTCTGACCACTGTTTTTCTGATCAGTGTGTTTCTGACCATTGTGTTTGTGACCACTGTGTTTCTGACCACTGTGGTTCTGACCACTGTGTTTCTGACCACTGTGGTTCTGACCACTGTGTTTCTGACCACTGTGGTTCTGACCACTGTGTTTCTGACCACTGTGGTTCTGACCACTGTGTTTCTGACCACTGTGGTTCTGACCACTGTGTTTCTGACCACTGTGGTTCTGACCACTGTGTTTCTGACCACTGTGGTTCTGACCACTGTGTTTCTGACCACTGTGGTTCTGACCACTGTGTTTCTGACCACTGTGGTTCTGACCACTGTGTTTCTGACCACTGTGGTTCTGACCACTGTGTTTCTGACCACTGTGGTTCTGACCACTGTGTTTCTGACCACTGTGGTTCTGACCACTGTGTTTCTGACCACTGTGGTTCTGACCACTGTGTTTCTGACCACTGTGGTTCTGACCACTGTGTTTCTGACCACTGTGGTTCTGACCACTGTGTTTCTGACCACTGTGGTTCTGACCACTGTGTTTCTGACCACTGTGGTTCTGACCACTGTGTTTCTGACCACTGTGGTTCTGACCACTGTGTTTCTGACCACTGTGGTTCTGACCAGTGTGTTTCTGACCAGTGTGTTTCTGATCACTGTGTTTCTGACCAGTGTGTTTGTGAGCAGTGTGTATCTGACCACTGTGTTTCTGACCAGTATGTTTCTTATCACTGTGTGTCTGCCCACTGTGTTTCTGACCACTGTGTTTCTGACGAGTGTGTTTCTGACCACTGTGTTTCTGACCACAGTGTTTGTGACCACTGTGTTTCTGACCACTGTGTTTCTGACCACCGTGTTTCTGACTAGTGTGTTTCTGACCAATGTGTTTCTGACCAGTGTGTTTCTGACCACTGTGTTTCGGACCAGTGTGTTTCTGACCACTGTGTTTCTGACCACTGTGTTTCTGACCACTGTGGTTCTGACCACTATGTTTCTGACCACTGTGTTTCCGACCAGTGTGTTTCTGACCACTGTGTTTCTGACCACTGTGTTTCTGACCACTGTGGTTCTGACCACTATGTTTCTGACCACTGTGTTTCCGACCAGTGTGTTTCTGACCACTGTGTTTATGACCACTGTTTTTCTGACCTGTGTGTCTCTTATCACTGTCGTTCTGACCACTTTGTTTCTGACCACTGTGTTTCTGACCACTGATTTTCTGACCGCTGTGTTTCTGACCACTGTGTTTCTGACCAGTGTGTTTCATACCAGTGTGTTTCTGACCACTGTGTTTCTGACCAATGTTTTTCTGACCACTGTGTTTCTGACCACTGTGTTTCTGACCAGTGTGTTTATGACCAGTGTGTTTCTGACCACTGTGTTTCTGACCACTGTGTTTCTGACCACTAAGTTTCTGACCACTGGGTTTCTGACCAGTGTGTTTCTGACCACTGTGTTTCTGACCACTAAGTTTCTGACCACTGGGTTTCTGACCAGTGTGTTTCTGACCACTGTGTTTCTGACCACTGTGTTTCTGACGACTGTGTTTCTGACCAGTGTGCCTCTCAACAGTGTGTTTCTGAACAGTGTGTTTCTCACCAGTGTGTTTCTGACCAGTGTGTTTCTGATCACTGTGTTTCTGACTAGTGTGTTTCTGACCACTGTGTCTCTGACCACCGTGCTTCTGACCAGTGTGTTTCTGACCACTGTGTTTCTAATCAGTGTGTTTCTGACCAGTGTGTTTCTGACCACTGTGCTTCTGATCGCTGTGTTTCCGACCAGCGTGTTTCTGACCACTGTGTTTCTGACCACTATGTTTCTGACCAGTGTGTTTCTGACCACTGTGTTTCTGATCACTGTGTTTCTGACCAGTGTGTTTCTGACCACTGTGTCTCTGACCACTATGTTTCTGACCAGTCTGTTTCTGACCACTGTTTTTCTGATCAGTGTGTTTCTGACCATTGTGTTTGTGACCACTGTGTTTCTGACCACTGTGTTTCTGACAAGTGTGTTTCTGACCACTGTGTTTCTGACCAATGTGATTCTGACCACTGTGTTTCTGACCAGTGTGTTTCTGACCACAGTATTGCTGACCACTGTGTTTCTGACCACTGTGTTTCTGACCACTGTGGTTCTGACCACTGTGTTTATGATCACTGTGTTTCTGACCACTGTGTTTGTGAGCAGTGTGTATCTGACCACTGTGTTTCTGATCAGTATGTTTCTTATCACTGTGTGTCTGCCCACTGTGTTTCTGACCACAGTGTTTCTGACCACTGTGTTTCTGACCACTGTGGTTCTGACCACTGTGTTTATGATCACTGTGTTTCTGACCACTGTGTTTGTGAGCAGTGTGTATCTGACCACTGTGTTTCTGATCAGTATGTTTCTTATCACTGTGTGTCTGCCCACTGTGTTTCTGACCACAGTGTTTCTGACCACTGTGTTTCTGACCACTGTGGTTCTGACCACTGTGTTTATGATCACTGTGTTTCTGACCACTGTGTTTGTGAGCAGTGTGTATCTGACCACTGTGTTTCTGATCAGTATGTTTCTTATCACTGTGTGTCTGCCCACTGTGTTTCTGACCACAGTGTTTCTGACCACTGTGTTTCTGACCACTGTGGTTCTGACCACTGTGTTTATGATCACTGTGTTTCTGACCACTGTGTTTGTGAGCAGTGTGTATCTGACCACTGTGTTTCTGATCAGTATGTTTCTTATCACTGTGTGTCTGCCCACTGTGTTTCTGACCACAGTGTTTCTGACCACTGTGTTTCTGACCACTGTGGTTCTGACCACTGTGTTTATGATCACTGTGTTTCTGACCACTGTGTTTGTGAGCAGTGTGTATCTGACCACTGTGTTTCTGACCAGTATGTTTCTTATCACTGTGTGTCTGACCACTGTGTTTCTGACCACTGTGTTCCTGACCAGTGTGTTTCTGACCACTGTGTTTCTGATCACTGTGTTTCTGACCAGTGTGTTTCTGACCACAGTATTGCTGACCACTGTGTTTCTGACCACTGTGTTTCTGACTACTGTGTTTCTGACCACTGTGTTTCTGACCACTATGTTTCTGACCAGTGTGCTTCTGACAAGTGTGTTTCTGGCCAGTGTGTTTCTGACCACTGTGTTTCTGACCAATATGTTTATGACCACTGTGTTTCTGACCAGTGTGTTTCTGACCACTGTATTTCTGACCACTGTTTTTCTGACCAGTGTGTTTGTGACCAGTGTGTTTGTGACCACTGTGTTTCTGACCACTCTGGTTCTGACCAGTGTGTTCATGATCACTGTGTTTCTGACCAGTGTGTTTGTGAGCAGTGTGTATCTGACCACTGTGTTTCTGACCAGTATGTTTCTTATCACTGTGTGTCTGCCCACTGTGTTTCTGACCACAGTGTTCCTGACCACAGTGTTTGTGACCACTGTGTTTCTGACCACAGTGTTTCTGACCACTGTGTTTCTGACCACTGTGTTTCTGACTAGTGTGTTTCTGACCAATGTGTTTCTGACCAGTGTGTTTCTGACCACTGTGTTTCTGACCAGTGTGTTTCTGACCACTGTGTTTCTGACCAGTGTGTTTCTGACCACTGTGTTTCTGACCACTGTGTTTCTGACCACTGTGGTTCTGACCACTATGTTTCTGACCACTGTGTTTCCGACCAGTGTGTTTCTGACCACTGTGTTTTTGACCACTGTTTTTCTGACCTGTGTGTTTCTTATCACTGTCGTTCTGACCACTTTGTTTCTGACCACTGTGTTTCTGACCACTGATTTTCTGATCGCTGTGTTTCTGACCACTGTGTTTCTGACCAGTGTGTTTCATACCAGTGTGTTTCTGACCACTGTGTTTCTGACCAATGTTTTTCTGACCACTGTGTTTCTGACAACTATGTTTCTGACCAGTGTGTTTATGACCAGTGTGTTTCTGACCACTGTGTTTCTGACCACTGTGTTTCTGACCACTAAGTTTCTGACCACTGGGTTTCTGACCAGTGTGTTTCTGACCACTGTGTTTCTGACCACTAAGTTTCTGACCACTGGGTTTCTGACCAGTGTGTTTCTGACCACTGTGTTTCTGACCACTGTGTTTCTGACGACTGTGTTTCTGACCAGTGTGCCTCTCAACAGTGTGTTTCTGTACAGTGTGTTTCTCACCAGTGTGTTTCTAACGAGTGTGTTTCTGACCACTGTGTTTCTGATCACTGTGTTTCTGACTAGTGTGTTTCTGACCACTGTGTTTCTGACCAGTGTGTTTCTGACCACTGTGTTTCTGACCACTGTGTTTCAGACCACTGTGTTTCTGACCACTGTGGTTCTGACACATGTGTTTCTGACCACTATGTTTCTGACCACTGTGTTTCTGATCAGTGTGTTTCTGACCTGTGTGTTTCGGACCAGTGTGTTTCTGACCAATGTGATTCTGACCAGTGTGTTTCTGACCACTGTGTTTCTGACCACTGTGTTTTTGCCCACTGTGTTTCTAACCAGTGTGTTTCTGACCACTGTGTTTCTCACCACTGTGTTTCTGACCACTAAGTTTCGGACCACTGTGTTTCCGACCAGTGTGTTTCTGACCACTGTGTTTCTCACCACTGTGTTTCTGACCACTAAGTTTCGGACCACTGTGTTTCTGACCAGTGTGTTTCAGACCACTGTGTTTCTGACCACTGATTTTTTGACCTCTGTGTTTCTGACCACTGTGTTTCTGACCAGTGTGTTTCAGACCAGTGTGTTTCTGACCACTGTGTTTCTGACCAATGTTTTTCTGACCACTGTGTTTCTGACCACTGTGTTTCTGACCAGTGTGTTTCTGACCACTGTGTTTCTAACAACTGTGTTTTTGACCACTGTGTTTCGGACCACTGTGTTTCTGACCACTAAGTTTCTGACCACTGGGTTTCTGACCAGTGTGTTTCTGACCACTGTGTTTCTGACCACTGTGTTTCTGACCACTGTGTTTCTGACCACTGTGTTTCTGACCAGTGTGTTTCTGACCACTGTGTTTCTAACAACTGTGTTTTTGACCACTGTGTTTCGGACCACTGTGTTTCTGACCACTAAGTTTCTGACCACTGGGTTTCTGACCAGTGTGTTTCTGACTACTGTGTTTCTGACCACTGTGTTTCTGACGACTGTGTTTCTGACCAGTGTACCTCTGAACAGGGTGTTTCAGAACACTGTGTTTCTCACCAGTGTGTTTCTGACCAGTGTGTTCCTGACCAATGTGTTTCTGACCACTGTGTTTCTGACTAGTGTGTTTCTGACCACTGTCTCTCTAACCACCGTGCTTCTGACCAGTGTGTTTCTGACCACTATGTTTCTAATCAGTGTGTTTCTGACCTGTGTGTTTCTGACCACTGTGTTTCTGACCGCTGTGTTTCTGACCAGCGTGTTTCTGACCACTGTGTTTCTGACCACTGTGTTTCTGACCAGTGTATTTCTGACCACTGTGTTTCTGATCACTGTGTTTCTGACCAGTGTGTTTCTGACCACTGTGTCTCTGACCACTGTGTCTCTGACCAGTGTGTTTCTGACCACTGTTTTTCTGATCAGTGTGTTTCTGACCATTGTGTTTGTGACCACTGTGTTTCTGACCACTGTGTTTCTCACCAGTGTGTTTCTGACCACTGTGTTTCTGACCAATGTGTTTCTGACCACTGTGTTTCTGACCAGTGTGTTTCTGACCACTGTATTGCTGACCACTGTGTTTCTGACCAGTGTGTTTGTGACCAGTGTGTTTCTGACCACTGTGTTTCTGACCACTGTGTTTCTGACCAGTGTGTTTCTGATCACTGTGTTTCTGACCAGTGTGTTTATGACCAGTGTGTTTTTGACCACTGTGTTTCTGACCAGTGTGTTTCTTACCACAGTGTGTCTGCCCACTGTGTTTCTGACCACTGTGTTTCTGACCACAGTGTTTGTGACCACTGTGTTTCTGACCACTGTGTTTCTGACCACTGTGTTTCTGGCTAGTGTGTTTCTGACCAATGTGTTTCTGACCAGTGTGTTTCTGACCACTTTGTTTCTGACCAGTGTGTTTCTGACCACTGTGTTTCTGACCACTGTGTTTCTGACCACTGTGGTTCTGACACCTGTGTTTCTGACCACTATGTTTCTGACCATTGTGTTTCTGACCTGTGTGTTTGGGACCAGTGTGTTTCCGACCAATGTGATTCTGACCAGTGTGTTTCTGACCACTGTGTTTCTGACCACCGTGTTTTTCACCACTGCGTTTCTAACCAGTGTGTTTCTGACCACTGTGTTTCTCACCACTGTGTTTCTGACCACTAAGTTTCGGACCACTGTGTTTCCGACCAGTGTGTTTCTGATCACTGTGTTTTTGACCACTGTTTTTCTGACCTGTGTGTTTCTTATCACTGTCTTTCTGACCACTGTGTTTTGGCCACTCTGTTTCTGACCACTGATTTTCTGACCGCTGTGTTTCTGACCACTGTGTTTCTGACCAGTGTGTTTCAGACCAGTGTGCTTCTGACCAGTATGTTTCTGACCACAGTGTTTCTAATCAGTGTGTTTCTGAGCAGTGTGTTTCTGACCGCTGTGTTTCTGGCCAGTGTGTTTCTGACCACTGTGTTTTGGACCATTGTGTTTCTGACCAGTCTGTTTCTGACCACTGTGCTTCTGACCAGTGTTTTTCTGACCAGTGTGTTTCTGACCACTGTGTTTCTGACCAGTGTGTTTCTTATCACTGTGTGTCTTCCCACTGTGTTTCTGACCACTGTGTTTCTGACCACAGTGTCTGTGACCACTGTCTTTCTGACCACGGTGTTTCTGACCACTGTTTTTCTGACTAGTGTGTTTCGGACCAACACGTTCCTGACCTGTGTGTTTCTGACCATTGTGTCTCTGACCACTGTGTTTCTGATCAGTGCGTTTCTGACCAGTGTGTTTCTGACCACTATGTTTCTGACCACTGTGTTTCAGACCACTTTGTTGCTGACCAGTGTTTTTTTACCAGAGTTTTTCTGACCAGTGTGCTTCTGACCAGTGTGTTTCTGACCAGTGTGTTTCTGACAAATGTGTTTCTGACAAAAGTGTTTCTGACCAGAGTGTTTCTGACCACTATGTTTCTGACCACTGTGTTTCTGACCACTGTTTTTCTGACCACTGTGTTTCTCACCACTGTGTTTTTCACCGGTGTGCTTCTTACCAGTGTGTTTCTAACCAGTGTGTTTCTCACCACTTTGTTTCCGACCAGTGTGTTTCTGACCACTGTGTTTCTGACCAGAGTGTTTCTGACCACTGTTTTTCTGACCAGTGTGTTTCGGACCAGTGTGTTTCTGACCACTGTCTTTCTGACCAGTTTGTTTCCGACCACTGTGTTTCTGACCACTTTGTTTCTGACCAGGGTGTTTCTGACCGCTGTGTTTCTGACCACTGTGTTTCAGACCACTGTGTTTCTGACCAATGTGTTTCTGACCACTGTGTTTCTGACCACTGTGTTTCTGACCAATGTGTTTCTGACCACTGTGTTTCTGACCACTGTTTTTCTGACCAGTGTGTTTCTGACCAGTGTGTTTCTGACCACTGTGTTTCTCACCAGTGTGTTTCTGACCAGTGTGTTTCGGACCACTGTCTTTCTGACCAGTGTGTTTCTGACGACTGTGTTTCTGACCAGTGTGTTTCTGTCCAGTGTGTTTCTGACCACTGTGTTTCTCACCAGTGTGTTTCTGACCAGTGTGTTTCGGACCACTGTCTTTCTGACCAGTGTGTTTCTGACGACTGTGTTTCTGACCAGTGTGTTTCTGTCCAGTGTGTTTCTGACCACTGTGTTTCTCACCAGTGTGTTTCTGACCAGTGTGTTTCGGACCACTGTCTTTCTGACCAGTGTGTTTCTGACGACTGTGTTTCTGACCAGTGTGTTTCTGTCCAGTGTGTTTCTGACCACTGTGTTTCTCACCAGTGTGTTTCTGACCAGTGTGTTTCTGACCAATGTGTTTCTGACCACTGTGTTTCTGACCACTGTGTTTCTGACCACTGTGTTTCTGACCACCGTGTTTCTGACCACTGTGTTTCTGACCAGTGTGTTTCTGACCAGTGTGTTTCTGAACAGTGTGTTTCTGACCACTGTGTTTCTGACCACTCTGTTTCAGACCAGTGTGTTTCTGACCAGTGTGTTTCGGACCACTGTCTTTCTGACCAGTGTGTTTCTGACGACTGTGTTTCTGACCAGTGTGTTTCTGACCACTGTGTTTCTGACCACTGTGTTTCTGACCAGTGTGTTTCTGACCACTGTGTTTCTCACCACTGTGTTTCCCACCACTGTGTTTCCGACCACTGTGTTTCTGACCACAGTGTTTCTGACCACTGTGTTTCTGAGCAGTGTGTTTGTGACCACTGTGTTTCTGACCAGTGTGTTTCTGACCACTGTGTTTCTGACCACTGTGTTTCTCACCGCTGTGTTTCTGGCCACTGTGTTTCTGAACACTGTGTTTCTGACCAGTGTGTTTCTGACCGCTGTGTTTTTCTGACCAGTGTTTTTCTGACCACTGTGTTTCTGACTTCTGTGTTTCTGACCACTGTTTTTCTGATCAGTGTGTTTCTGACCATTGTGTTTCTTACCACTGTGTTTCAGACCACTGTGTTTCTGACCAGTGTGTTTCTGACCACTGTGTTTCTGACCAATGTGTTTCTGACCACTGTGTTTCTGACCAGTGTGTTTCTTACCACTGTGTTTCAGACCACTGTGTTTCTGACCAGTGTGTTTCTGACCACTGTGTTTCTGACCAATGTGTTTCTGACCACTGTGTTTCTGACCAGTGTGTTTCTGACCACTGTATTTCTGACCACTGTGTTTCTGACCAGTGTGTTTGTGACCAGTGTGTTTGTGACCACTGTGTTTCTGACCACTGTGTTTCTGACCAGTGTGTTTCTGATCACTGTGTTGCTGACCAGTGTGTTTTTTAGCAGTGTGTATCTGACCACTGTGTTCCTGACCAGTGTGTTTCTTATCACTGTGTGTCTGCCCACTGTGTTTCTGACCACAGTGTTTCTGACCACAGTGTTTGTGACCGCTGTGTTTCTGACCACTGTGTTTCTGACCACTGTGTTTCTGACTAGTGTGTTTCTGACCAATGTGTTTCTGACCAGTGTGTTTCTGACCACTGTGTTTCTGACCACTGTGTTTCTGACTAGTGTGTTTCTGACCAATGTGTTTCTGACCAGTGTGTTTCTGACCACTGTGTTTCTGACCACTGTGTTTCTGACCACTGTGTTTCTGACCACTGTGTTTCTGACCACTGTGGTTCTGACCACTATGTTTCTGACCACCGTGTTTCCGACCAGTGTGTTTCTGACCACTGTGTTTTTTACCACTGTTTTTCTGACCTGTGTGTTTCTTATCACTGTCTTTCTGACCACTGTGTTTGTGACCACTGTGTTTCTGACCACTGATTTTCTGACCGCTGTGTTTCTGACCACTGTGTTTCTGACCAGTGTGTTTCATACCATTGTGTTTCTGACCACTGTGTTTCTGACCAATGTTTTTCTGACCACTGTGTTTCTGACCACTAAGTTTCTGACCACTGGGTCTCTGACCAGTGTGTTTCTGACCACTGTGTTTCTGACCACTGTGTTCCTGACGACTGTGTTTCTGACCAGTGTGCCTCTGAACAGTGTGTTTCAGAACAGTGTGTTTCTCACCAGTATGTTTCTGACCAGCGTGTTTCTGACCACTGTGTTTCTGATCACTATGTTTCTGGCTAGTGTGTTTCTGACCACTGTGTCTCTGACCACCGTGCTTCTGACCAGTATGTTTCTGACCACTGTGTTTCTAATCAGTGTGTTTCTGACCAGTGTGTTTCTGAACACTGTGTTTCTGATCACTGTGTTTCCGACCAGCGTGTTTCTGACCACTGTGTTTCTGACCACTGTGTTTCTGACCAATGGTGTTTCTGACCACTG
This sequence comes from Penium margaritaceum, assembly GCA_023375785.1. Taxonomy (NCBI): domain Eukaryota; kingdom Viridiplantae; phylum Streptophyta; class Zygnematophyceae; order Desmidiales; family Peniaceae; genus Penium; species Penium margaritaceum. The sequence goes on along the minus strand of SZWC01011519.1, from coordinate 19,251 downwards.
TGTTTCTGATCACTGTGTTTCTGACCAGTGTGTTTCTGACCACTGTGTCTCTGACCACTATGTTTCTGACCAGTCTGTTTCTGACCTCTGTTTTTCTGATCAGTGTGTTTCTGACCATTGTGTTTGTGACCACTGTGTTTCTGACCACTGTGTTTCTGACCAGTGTATTTCTGACCACTGTGTTTCTGACCAATGTGATTCTGACCACTATGTTTCTGACCAGTGTGTTTCTGACCACAGTATTGCTGACCACTGTGTTTCTGACCACTGTGTTTGTGACCAGTGTGTTTCTGACCACTGTGTTTCTGACCACTGTGTTTCTGACCACTGTGTTTCTGACCACTGTGTTTCTGACCACTGTGTTTCTGACCAGTGTGTTTCTGACCACAGTATTGCTGACCACTGTGTTTCTGACCACTGTGTTTGTGACCACTGTGTTTCTGACCACTGTGTTTCTCACCGCTGTGTTTCTGGCCACTGTGTTTCTGACCACTGTGTTTCTGACCAGTGTATTTCTGACCACTGTGTTTCTGACCAATGTGATTCTGACCCCTCTGTTTCTGACCAGTGTGTTTCTGACCACAGTATTGCTGACCACTGTGTTTCTGACCACTGTGTTTGTGACCACTGTGTTTCTGACCACTGTGTTTCTCACCGCTGTGTTTCTGGCCACTGTGTTTCTGACCACTGTGTTTCTGACCAGTGTATTTCTGACCACTGTGTTTCTGACCAATGTGATTCTGACCCCTCTGTTTCTGACCAGTGTGTTTCTGACCACAGTATTGCTGACCACTGTGTTTCTGACCACTGTGTTTGTGACCACTGTGTTTCTGACCACTGTGTTTCTCACCGCTGTGTTTCTGGCCACTGTGTTTCTGACCACTGTGTTTCTGACCAGTGTATTTCTGACCACTGTGTTTCTGACCAATGTGATTCTGACCCCTCTGTTTCTGACCAGTGTGTTTCTGACCACAGTATTGCTGACCACTGTGTTTCTGACCACTGTGTTTGTGACCACTGTGTTTCTGACCACTGTGTTTCTCACCGCTGTGTTTCTGGCCACTGTGTTTCTGACCACTGTGTTTCTGACCAGTGTATTTCTGACCACTGTGTTTCTGACCAATGTGATTCTGACCCCTCTGTTTCTGACCAGTGTGTTTCTGACCACAGTATTGCTGACCACTGTGTTTCTGACCACTGTGTTTGTGACCACTGTGTTTCTGACCACTGTGTTTCTCACCGCTGTGTTTCTGGCCACTGTGTTTCTGACCACTGTGTTTCTGACCAGTGTATTTCTGACCACTGTGTTTCTGACCAATGTGATTCTGACCCCTCTGTTTCTGACCAGTGTGTTTCTGACCACAGTATTGCTGACCACTGTGTTTCTGACCACTGTGTTTGTGACCACTGTGTTTCTGACCACTGTGTTTCTCACCGCTGTGTTTCTGGCCACTGTGTTTCTGACCACTGTGTTTCTGACCAGTGTATTTCTGACCACTGTGTTTCTGACCAATGTGATTCTGACCCCTCTGTTTCTGACCAGTGTGTTTCTGACCACAGTATTGCTGACCACTGTGTTTCTGACCACTGTGTTTGTGACCACTGTGTTTCTGACCACTGTGTTTCTCACCGCTGTGTTTCTGGCCACTGTGTTTCTGACCACTGTGTTTCTGACCAGTGTATTTCTGACCACTGTGTTTCTGACCAATGTGATTCTGACCCCTCTGTTTCTGACCAGTGTGTTTCTGACCACAGTATTGCTGACCACTGTGTTTCTGACCACTGTGTTTGTGACCACTGTGTTTCTGACCACTGTGTTTCTCACCGCTGTGTTTCTGGCCACTGTGTTTCTGACCACTGTGTTTCTGACCAGTGTATTTCTGACCACTGTGTTTCTGACCAATGTGATTCTGACCCCTCTGTTTCTGACCAGTGTGTTTCTGACCACAGTATTGCTGACCACTGTGTTTCTGACCACTGTGTTTGTGACCACTGTGTTTCTGACCACTGTGTTTCTCACCGCTGTGTTTCTGGCCACTGTGTTTCTGACCACTGTGTTTCTGACCAGTGTATTTCTGACCACTGTGTTTCTGACCAATGTGATTCTGACCCCTCTGTTTCTGACCAGTGTGTTTCTGACCACAGTATTGCTGACCACTGTGTTTCTGACCACTGTGTTTGTGACCACTGTGTTTCTGACCACTGTGTTTCTCACCGCTGTGTTTCTGGCCACTGTGTTTCTGACCACTGTGTTTCTGACCAGTGTATTTCTGACCACTGTGTTTCTGACCAATGTGATTCTGACCCCTCTGTTTCTGACCAGTGTGTTTCTGACCACAGTATTGCTGACCACTGTGTTTCTGACCACTGTGTTTGTGACCACTGTGTTTCTGACCACTGTGTTTCTCACCGCTGTGTTTCTGGCCACTGTGTTTCTGACCACTGTGTTTCTGACCAGTGTATTTCTGACCACTGTGTTTCTGACCAATGTGATTCTGACCCCTCTGTTTCTGACCAGTGTGTTTCTGACCACAGTATTGCTGACCACTGTGTTTCTGACCACTGTGTTTGTGACCACTGTGTTTCTGACCACTGTGTTTCTCACCGCTGTGTTTCTGGCCACTGTGTTTCTGACCACTGTGTTTCTGACCAGTGTATTTCTGACCACTGTGTTTCTGACCAATGTGATTCTGACCCCTCTGTTTCTGACCAGTGTGTTTCTGACCACAGTATTGCTGACCACTGTGTTTCTGACCACTGTGTTTGTGACCACTGTGTTTCTGACCACTGTGTTTCTCACCGCTGTGTTTCTGGCCACTGTGTTTCTGACCACTGTGTTTCTGACCAGTGTATTTCTGACCACTGTGTTTCTGACCAATGTGATTCTGACCCCTCTGTTTCTGACCAGTGTGTTTCTGACCACAGTATTGCTGACCACTGTGTTTCTGACCACTGTGTTTGTGACCACTGTGTTTCTGACCACTGTGTTTCTCACCGCTGTGTTTCTGGCCACTGTGTTTCTGACCACTGTGTTTCTGACCAGTGTATTTCTGACCACTGTGTTTCTGACCAATGTGATTCTGACCCCTCTGTTTCTGACCAGTGTGTTTCTGACCACAGTATTGCTGACCACTGTGTTTCTGACCACTGTGTTTGTGACCACTGTGTTTCTGACCACTGTGTTTCTCACCGCTGTGTTTCTGGCCACTGTGTTTCTGACCACTGTGTTTCTGACCAGTGTATTTCTGACCACTGTGTTTCTGACCAATGTGATTCTGACCCCTCTGTTTCTGACCAGTGTGTTTCTGACCACAGTATTGCTGACCACTGTGTTTCTGACCACTGTGTTTGTGACCACTGTGTTTCTGACCACTGTGTTTCTCACCGCTGTGTTTCTGGCCACTGTGTTTCTGACCACTGTGTTTCTGACCAGTGTATTTCTGACCACTGTGTTTCTGACCAATGTGATTCTGACCCCTCTGTTTCTGACCAGTGTGTTTCTGACCACAGTATTGCTGACCACTGTGTTTCTGACCACTGTGTTTGTGACCACTGTGTTTCTGACCACTGTGTTTCTCACCGCTGTGTTTCTGGCCACTGTGTTTCTGACCACTGTGTTTCTGACCAGTGTATTTCTGACCACTGTGTTTCTGACCAATGTGATTCTGACCCCTCTGTTTCTGACCAGTGTGTTTCTGACCACAGTATTGCTGACCACTGTGTTTCTGACCACTGTGTTTGTGACCACTGTGTTTCTGACCACTGTGTTTCTCACCGCTGTGTTTCTGGCCACTGTGTTTCTGACCACTGTGTTTCTGACCAGTGTATTTCTGACCACTGTGTTTCTGACCAATGTGATTCTGACCCCTCTGTTTCTGACCAGTGTGTTTCTGACCACAGTATTGCTGACCACTGTGTTTCTGACCACTGTGTTTGTGACCACTGTGTTTCTGACCACTGTGTTTCTCACCGCTGTGTTTCTGGCCACTGTGTTTCTGACCACTGTGTTTCTGACCAGTGTATTTCTGACCACTGTGTTTCTCACCAGTGTGTTTCTGACCTGTGTGTTTCTGACCACTGTGTTTCTGGCTACTGTGTTTCTGACCACTGTGTTTCTGACCACTATGTTTCTGACCACTGTGTTTCTGAGCAGTGTGTTTATGACCACTGTGTTTCTGACCAGTGTGTTTCTGACCACTGTGTTTCTGACCACTGTGTTTCTCACCACTGTGTTTCTGGCCACTGTGTTTCTGAACACTGTGTTTCTGACCAGTGTGTTTCTGACCGCTGTGTTTTTCTGACCAGTGTTTTTCTGACCACTGTGCTTCTGAATTCTGTGTTTCTGACCACTGTGTTTCTCACCACTGTGTTTCTGACCTTTGTGTTTCTGACCACTGTGTTTCTGACCTCTGTGGTTCTGAATAGTAAGTTTTATGACCAGTGTGTTTCTGACCATTGTGTTTCTGACCACTGTGTTTCTGACCACTGTGTGTCTGATCAATGTGTTTCTGACCAGTGTATTTCCGACCACAGTGTTTCGGACCACTGTGTTTCTGACCAGTGTGTTTCCGACCAGTGTGTTTCTGACCAGTGTGTTTCTCACCACTGTGTTTCTGATCATTGTGCTTCTGACGACTGTGTTTCTCACCACTGTGTTTCTGACCACTGTGTTTCTGACCAGTGTGTTTATGACCAGTGTGTTTCTGACCAGTGTTTTTCTGACCAGTGTGTTTCTGACAAGTGTGTTTCTGACCATTGTGTTTCTGACCACTGTGTTTCTGACCACTGTCTTTCTGACAACTGTGTTTGTGACCAGTGTGTTTCTGACCAGTGTGTTTCTGACCACTGTGTTTCTGACCAGTGTGTTTCTGACCACTGTGTTTCTGATCACTGTGTTTCTGAACAGTGTGTTTCTGACCACTGTGTTTGTGACCAGTGTGTTTCTGACCAGTGTGTTTCTGACCACTGTGTTTCTGACCAGTGTGTTTCTGACCACTGTGTTTCTGATCACTGTGTTTCTGAACAGTGTGTTTCTGACCACTGTGTCTCTCACCACTGTGTTTCTGACCAGTGTGTTTCTGACCATTGTGTATCTGACCTCTGTGTTTCTGACCACTGTGTTTCTGACCAGTGTATTTCTGACCACTGTGTTTCTGACCAATGTGTTTCTGACCACTGTGTTTCTGACCAGTGTGTTTCTGACCACTGCATTTCTAACCACTGTGTTTCTGACCAGTGTGTTTGTGACCAGTGTGTTTGTGACCACTGTGTTTCTGACCACTGTGTTACTGACCAGTGTGTTTCTGATCACTGTGTTTCTGACCAGTGTGTTTGTGACCAGTGTGTATCTGACCACTGTGTTTCTGACCAGTGTGTTTCTTATCACTGTGTGTCTGCCCACTGTGTTTCTGGCCACTGTGTTTCTGACCACAGTGTTTGTGACCACTGTGTTTCTGATCACTGTGTTTCTGACCACTGTGTTTCTGACAAGTGTGTTTCTGACCAATGTGTTTCTGACTAGTGTGTTTCTGACCACTGTGTTTCTGACCAGTGTGTTTCTGACCACTGTGTTTCTGACCACTGTGTTTCAGACCACTGTGTTTCTGACCACTGTGGTTCTGACACCTGTGTTTCTGACCACTATGTTTCTGACTACTGTGTTTTTGACCACTGTGTTTCTGACCAATGTGATTCTTACCAGTGTGTTTCTGACCACTGTGTTCCTGACCACTGTGTTTTTGCCCACTGTGTTTCTAACCAGTGTGTTTCTGACCACTGTGTTTCTCACCACAGTGTATCTGACCACTAAGTTTCGGACCACTGTGTTTCTGACCAGTGTGTTTCTGACCACTGTGTTTTTGACCACTGTTTTTCTGACCTGTGTGTTTCTTATCACTGTCTTTCTGACCACTGTGTTTCTGACCACTGGGTTTCTGACCAATGTTTTTCAGACCACTGTGTTTCTGACCACTGTGTTTCTGACCAGTGTGTTTCTGACCACTGTGTTTCTAACAACTGTGTTTTTGACCACTGTGTTTCTGACCACTGTGTTTCTGACCACTAAGTTTCTGACCTGTGTGTTTATGACCAGTGTGTTTCTGACTATTGTGTTTCTGACCTGTGTGTTTATGACCAGTGTGTTTCTGACTTCTGTGTTTCTGACCAGTGTGTTTCTTATCACGGTGTGTCTGCCCACTCTGTTTCTGACCACTGTGTTTCTCACCACAGTGTTTGTGACCACTGTGTTTCTGACCACTGTGTTTCTGACCACTGTGTTTCTGACTAGTGTGTTTCTGACCAATGTGTTTCTGACCAGTGTGTTTCTGACCACTATGTTTCTGACCAGTGTGTTTCTGACCACTGTGTTTCTGACCACTGTGTTTCTGACCACTGTGTTTCTGACTAGTGTGTTTCTGACCACTATGTTTCTGACCATTGTGTTTCTGATCACTGTGTTCCTGACCGGTGTGTTTCGGACCAGTGTGTTTCCGACCAATGTGATTCTGACCAGTGTGTTTCTGACCACTGTGTTTCTGACCACTGTGTTTTTCACCACTGCGTTTCTAACCAGTGTGTTTCTGACCACTAAGTTTGGGACCACTGTGTTTCCGACCAGTGTGTTTCTGACCACTCTGTTTCTGACCACTGATTTTCTGACCGCTGTGTTTCTGACCACTGTGTTTCTGACCAGTGTGTTTCAGACCACTGTGCTTCTGACCAGTGTGTTTCTGACCACAGTGTTTCTAATCAGTGTGTTTCTGAGCAGTGTGTTTCTGACCACTGTGTTTTTGACCATTGTCTTTCTGACCAGCTTGTTTCTGACCACTGTGCTTCTGACCAGTCTGTTTCTGACCAGTGTGTTTCTGACCACTGTGTTTCTGACCAGTGTGTTTCTTATCACTGTGTGTCTTCCCACTGTGTTTCTGACCACTGTGTTTCTGACCACAGTGTCTGTGACCACTGTGTTTCTGACCACGGTGTTTCTGACCACTGTTTTTCTGACTAGTGTGTTTCGGACCAATGCGTTCCTGACCTGTGTGTTTCTGACCACTGTGTCTCTGACCACTGTGTTTCTGATCAGTGTGTTTCTGACCAGTGTGTTTCTGACCAGTGTGTTTCTGGCCACTATGTTTCTGACCACTGTGTTTCAGACCACTTTGTTTCTGACCAGTGTTTTTTACCAGAGTTTTTCTGACCAGTGTGCTTCTGACCAGTGTGTTTCTGACCAGTGTGTTTCTGACAAATGTGTTTCTGGCAAGTGTGTTTCTGACCAGAGTGTTTCTGACCACTATGTTTCTGACCACTGTGTTTCTGACCACTGTGTTTCTGACCACTGTGTTTTTCACCAGTGTGCTTCTGACCAGTGTGTTTCTGACCAGTGTGTTTCTGACCACTTTGTTTCCGACCAGTGTGTTCCTGACCACAATGTTTCTGACCAGAGTGTTTCTGACCACTGTTTTTCTGACCAGTGTGCTTCGGACCAGTGTGTTTCTGACCACTGTGTTTCTGACCACTGTCTTTCTGACCAGTTTGTTTCCGACCACTGTGTTTCTGACCACTTTGTTTCTGACCAGGGTGTTTCTGACCACTGTGGTTCTGACCACTGTGTTTCAGACCACTGTGTTTCTGACCAATGTGTTTCTGACCACTGTGTTTCTGACCACTGTGTTTCTGACCAATGTGTTTCTGACCACTGTGTTTCTGACCACTGTTTTTCAGACTACTATGTTTCTGACTAGCGTGTTTCTGACCAATGTGTTTCTGGCAAGTGTGTTTCTGACCAGAGTGTTTCTGACCACTGTTTTTCAGACTACTATGTTTCTGACTAGCGTGTTTCTGACCAATGTGTTTCTGGCAAGTGTGTTTCTGACCAGAGTGTTTCTGACCACTGTTTTTCAGACTACTATGTTTCTGACTAGCGTGTTTCTGACCAATGTGTTTCTGGCAAGTGTGTTTCTGACCAGAGTGTTTCTGACCACTGTTTTTCAGACTACTATGTTTCTGACTAGCGTGTTTCTGACCAATGTGTTTCTGGCAAGTGTGTTTCTGACCAGAGTGTTTCTGACCACTGTTTTTCAGACTACTATGTTTCTGACTAGCGTGTTTCTGACCAATGTGTTTCTGGCAAGTGTGTTTCTGACCAGAGTGTTTCTGACCACTGTTTTTCAGACTACTATGTTTCTGACTAGCGTGTTTCTGACCAATGTGTTTCTGGCAAGTGTGTTTCTGACCAGAGTGTTTCTGACCACTGTTTTTCAGACTACTATGTTTCTGACTAGCGTGTTTCTGACCAATGTGCTTCTAACCTTTGTGTTTCTGACGACTGTGTTTCTGGCTACTGTGTTTCTGACCACTGTGTTTCTGACCACTGTGTTTCTGAGCAGTGTGTTTCTGAGCAGTGTGTTTCTAACCAGTGTGTTTCTGACCACTGTTTTTCTGACCAGTGTGTTTCGGACTAGTGTGTTTCTGACCACTGTGTTTCTGACCACTGTGTTTCACACCAGTGTGTTTCTGACCACTGTGTTTCTCACCAGTGTGTTTCTGACCTGTGTGTTTCTGACCACTGTGTTTCTGGCTACTGTGTTTTTGACCACTGTGTTTCTGGCTACTGTGTTTCTGGCCACTGTGTTTCTGAGCAGTGTGTTTCTGACCACTATGTTTCTGACCACTTTGTTTCTGACCAGTGTATTTCTGACCAGTGTGTCTCTGACCAGTGTGTTTCTTGCCACTGTGTTTCTGACCAGTGTGTTTCTGACCAGTGTGTTTCTGACCACTGTGTTTTTGACCACTGTGTTTCTGACCACTGTGTTTCAGTCCAGTGTGTTTCTGACCAGTGTGTTTCTGACCACTGTGTTTCTGACCACTGTGTCTTTTACCAGAGTGTTTCTCCGGGGTGTTTCTAACCAGTGTGTTTCTCACCACTGTGTTTCTGAACTCTGTGTTTCTGACCAGTGTGTTTCTGACCAGTGTGTCTCTGACCAGTGTGTTTCTGAACAGTGTGTTTCTGACCACTGTGTTTCTAACCACTGTGTTTTTGACCACTGTGTTTCTGACCAGTGTGTTTCTGACCACTGTGTTTCTGACCACTGTGTTTCTGACCATTGTGTTTCTTTCCAATGTGTTTCTGACCACTGTGTTTCTGACCACTATGTTTCTGACCACTGTGTTTCTGACCACCGTGTTTCTGACCACTGTGTTTCTGACCAGTGTAATTCTGACCAGTGTGTTTCTGAACAGTGTGTTTCTGACCACTGTGTTTCTGACCACTCTGTTTCAGACCAGTGTGTTTCTAACCAGTGTGTTTCGGACCACTGTGTTTCTGACCAGTGTGTTTCTGACGACTGTGTTTCTGACCTGTGTGTTTCTGACCACTGTGTTTCTGACCAATGTGTTTCTGACCATTGTGTTTCTAACCACTGTGTTTCTGACCACTGTGTTTCTGACCAGTGTGTTTCTGACCACTGTGTTTCTACCCTCTGTGTTTCTGACCACTGTGTTTCTGACCACTGTGTTTCTCACCACTGTGTTTCTGACCACTGTGTTTCTGACCACTGTGTTTCTGACCAGTGTTTTTCTGACCACTGTGTTTCTGACTACTTTGTTTCTGACCAGTGTGTTTCTGACAACTGTGTTTCTGACCACTGTGTTTCTGACCAATGTATTTCTGACCATTGTGTTTCTTACCACTGTGTTCCTGACCACTGTGTTTCTGACCACTCTGTTTCAGACCAGTATGTTTCTGAGCAGTTTGTTTCTGACCAGTGTGCTTCTAACCTGTGTGTTTCTGAACACTGTATTTTTGGCTACGCTGTTTCTGACCACTGTGTTTCTGACCACTGTTCTTCTGACCAGTGTGTTTCTGACCTGTGTGTTTCTGACCACTCTGTTTCTGGCTACTGTGTTTTTGACCACTGTGTTTCTCGCTACTGTGATTCTGACCACTGTTTTTCTGACCACTTTGTTTCTGACCACTTTGTTTCTGACCAGTGTGTTTCTGACCACTGTGTTTCAGACCAGTGTGTTTCTGACCACCGTGTTTCTGACCAGTCTGTTTCTGACCAGTGTGTTTCTGACCACTGTGTTTCTGACCACTGTGTTTCTGATCACTGTGTTTCTGACCACTGTGTTTCTGACCTCTGTGTTTCTGACCAGAATGTTTCTGACCACTGTGTTTCTGACCACTGTGTTCCTAACCAGTGTGTTTCCGACCACTGCGTTTCTGACCACTCTCTTTCTGACCACTGTGTTTCTGACCACAGTGTTTCTGACCACTCTGTTTCTGACCATTGTGCTTCTGACCAGTGTGTTTGTGACTACTGTGTTTCTGATCAGTGTGTTTCTGACCAGTGTGTTTCTGACCACTGTGTTTCCCACCACTGTGTTTCTGACCACTGTGTTTCTGACCACTGTGTTTCAGACCAGTGTGTTTCTGACCAGTATGCTTCTGACCATTGAGTTTCTTACCACTGTGGGTTTTTTAGCACTGTGTTTCTGACCACTGTGGTTCTGACCACTGTATTTCTGATCAGTCTATCGCTGATCAGTGTGTTTCTGACCACTGTGTTTCTAACCACTGTGTGTCTGGCCACAGTGTTTCTGACAAGTGTTCCTCTGACCAGTGTGTTTCTGACCACTGTGTTTCTGACCACTGTGCTTCTAACCACTGTGTTTCTGACCACTGTGTTTCTGACCAGTGTGTTTCGAACCACTGTGTTTCTCACCACTGTGTTTCTGACCACTGTGTTTCTGACCACTGTGTTTCTGACCATTGTGTCTTTGACCAGTGTGTTTCTGCCCACTGTGTTTATGACCACTGTGTTTCTGACCACTGTGTTTCTGACCACTGTGTTTCTAACCAGTGTTTTTCTGACCAGGGTGTTTCTGACCAGTGTATTTCTGACCAGTGTGTTTCTGACCAGTGCGTTACTGACAAGTGTGTTTCTGACCAGGGTGTTTCTGACCACTGTGTTTCTGACCACTGTGTTTCTGACCACTGTGTTTCTGACAACTGGGTTTCTGCCCACTGTGTTTCTGACCACTGTGTTTCTAACCAGTGTGTTTCTGACAAGGTTGTTGTTGACCAGTGTGTTTCTGACAACTTTGTTACTGACCAGTGTGTTTCTGACCACTGTGCTTCTGACCAGCGTGTTTCTGACCAATGTGTTTCTGACCACTGCGTTTCTGACCAGAGTTTTTCTGACCACAGTGTTTCTGACCAGTGTGTTTCTCACCACTGTGTTTCTGACCACTGTGTTTCTGACAACTGTGTTTCTGACCACTGTGTTTCTGACCACTGTGTTTCTGACCAGTGTGTTTCTGACCACTGTGTTTCTGACAACTGTGTTTCTGACCACTGTGTTTCTGACCACTGTGTTTCTGACCAGTGTGTTTCTGACCACTGTGTTTCTGACCACTGTGTTTCTGTTCATTCTGTTTCTGACAACTGTGTTTCTGACCACTGTGTTTCTGACCAGTGTGTTTCTGACCACTGTGTTTCTGACCAGTGTGTTTCTGACCACTGTGTTTCTGACCACTTTGTTTCTGACAGGTGTGTTTCTGACCACTGTGTTTCTGACCCCTGTGTTTCAGACCACTGTGTTTCTGACCAGTGTGTTTCTTACCACTGTGTTTCTGACCACTGTGTTTCTGACCACTCTGTTGCAGACCAGTGTGTTTCTGAGCTGTGTGTTTCTGACCACTGTGTTTCAGACCACTGTGTTTCTGACCAGTGTGTTTCTTACCACTGTGTTTCTGACCACTGTGTTTCTGACCACTCTGTTGCAGACCAGTGTGTTTCTGAGCTGTGTGTTTCTGACCACTGTGTTTCTGACCCCTGTGTTTCAGACCACTGTGTTTCTGACCAGTGTGTTTCTTACCACTGTGTTTCTGACCACTGTGTTTCTGACCACTGTGTTTCTGACCAGTGTGTTTCTTACCACTGTGTTTCTGACCACTGTGTTTCTGACCACTCTGTTGCAGACCAGTGTGTTTCTGAGCTGTGTGTTTCTGACCAGTGTGCTTCTAACCTGTGTGTTTCGGACCACTGTGTTTCTGGCTACTGTGTTTCTGACCACTGTGTTTCTGACCACTGTGTTTTTGAGCAGTATGTTTTTGAGCAGTGTGTTTCTGACCAGTGTGTTTCGGACCACTGTGTTTCTAACCAGTGTGTTTCTGACCACTGTTTTTCTGACCAGTGTGTCTCGGACCAGTGTGTTTCTGACCACGGTGTTTCAGACCACTGTGTTTTTGACCATTATGTTTCGGACCACTGTGTTTCTGACCACTTTGTTTCTGACCACTTTGTTTCTGACCAGTGTGTTTCGGGCCAGTGTGTCTCTGACCAGTGTGTTTCTTACCACTATGTTCCTGACCAGTGTGTTCTGACCACTGTGTTTCTGACCACTGTGTTTCTGACCACTGTGTTTCAGACCAGTGTGTTTCTGACCAGTGTGCTTCTGACCATTGTGTTTCTGACCAGTGTGTTTCTGACCACTGTCTTTCTGGCTATTGTGTTTTTGACCACTGAGTTTCTGGGTACTGTGTTTCTGACCACTGTGTTTCTGACCAGTGTGTTTCTGACCACTATGTTTCTGACGACTTTTTTTCTAACCAGTGTGTTTCGGACCAGTGTGTTTCTGACCAGTGTGTTTCTTACCACTGTGTTTCTGACCAGTGTGTTTTTGACCACTGTGTTTCTGACCACAGTGTTTCTGACCACTGTGTTTCTGACCACTGTGTTTCTGACCACTGTGGTTCTGTTCAGTGTGTTTCTGACCAGTGTGTTTCGGACCACTGTGTTTCTGACCAGTGTGTTCCTGACCACTGTGTTTGTGACCAGTGTGTTTGTGAGCAGTGTGTTTCTGACAAGTGCGTTTCTGACCACAGTGTTTCTGACCACTGCGTTTCTGACATGTGTGTTTCTGACCAGTGTGTTTCTGACCACTGTGTTTCTGACCACTGTGTTTCTGACCACCGTGTTTCTGACCAGTGT
>SZWC01011518.1:79562-92276 GCA_023375785.1 Penium margaritaceum | reverse complement strand
TGACCAAAGCGTGTCTGACCAATGTGTTTCTGACCACTCTTTTTCTGAATTCTGTGTTATGACCACTGTGTTTCTGACCAATGTCTTTCTGTCCACTGTGTTTCTGACCAGTGTGTTTCTGACCACAGTGTTTCTGACCACTCTGTTTCTGACCACTGTGTTTCTGACCACTGCGTTTCTGACCACTTTGTTTCTGACCACTGTGTTCTTGACCAGCGTGTTTTTTACCACTGTGTTAATGACCACTGTGTTTCTGACCACTGTGTTTCTGACCACTGTGTTTATGACCACTGTGTTTCCGACAAGTGTGTTTCTGACTAGTGTATTTCTAACAACTGTGTTTCTGACCAGTGTGCATCTGACCAGTGTGTTTCTGACCAGTGTGTTTCTGACCACTGTGTTTCGGACCACTGTGTTTCTGACCACTGTGTTTCAAACCACTGTGTTTCTGACCACTGTGTTTCTGACCACTGTGTTTCTAACCACTCAGTTTTTTACCAGTGTGCCGCTGACCAGTGTGATTCTGACCACTGTAATTCTGACCACTGTGTTTGTGACCACTGTGTTTCTGACCACTGTGTTTCTGACCACTGAGTTTCTGACCACAATGTTCCTGACCACTATGCTTCTGACCACTGTGTTTCTGACCAGTGGGTTTCTGACCAATGTGTTTCCGACCACTGTGTTTTTGACCAATGTGTTACTGACCACTTTGTTTCTAACAAGTGTGTTTCTGACCAGTGTGTTTCTGAGCACTGTGTTTCTTACCACTGTGTTTCTGACCACTGTGTTTCTGACCTGTGTGTTTCTAACCAGTGTGTTTCTGACCGGTGTGTTTCTGACCAATGTGTTTCTGACCAGTGTGTTTCTGACCAGTGTGTTTCTGACCAGTGTGTTTCTGTCCACTATGCTTCTGACCACTGTGTTTTGACCACTGTGTTTCTGACCACTGTGTTTCCGACCGCTGTGTTTCTGACCGTTGTGTTTCCGACCACTGTGTTTCTGACCAGTGTGTCTCTGGCCTCTGTGTTTCTGACCACTGTGTTTCAGACCACTGTGTTTCTGACCACCGTGTTTCTGACCACTGTGTTTCTCACCACTGTGTTTCTGACCAGTGTGTTTCCGACCAGTGTGTATCTGAGCACTGTGTTTCTGACCAGTGTGTTTCTGACCACTGTGTTTCTGACCACTGTGTTTCTGACCCCTGTGTTTCTGACCAGTGTGTTTCTGACCACTGTGTTTTTGACCACTGTGTTTCTGACCACTGTGTTTCTGACAACTGTGTTTCTCACCAATATGTTTCTGACCAGTGTGTTTCTGTCCATTGTATATCTAACCACTGTGTGTCTGGCCACTGTGTTTCTGACCAAAGCGTGTCTGACCACTGTGTTTCTGACCACTGTCTTTCTGAATTCTGTGTTATGACCACTTTGTTTCTGACCAATGTGTTTCTGTCCACTGTGTTTCTGACCAGTGTGTTTCTGACCACAATGTTTCTGACCACCGTGTTTCTGACCACTGTGTTTTTTACCACTGTGTTTCTGACCACTGTGTTTCTGACCACTGTGTTTTTGACCAGCGTGTTTTTTACCACTGTGTTTATGACCACTGTGTTTCTGACCACTGTGTTTCTGACCACTGTGTTTATGACCACTGTGTTTCTGACCACTGTGTTTCTGACCAGTGTGTTTCTGACCAGTGTGTTTCTGACCACCGTGTTTCTGACCACTGTGTTCCTGACCACTGTGTTTCTGACCAGTGTGTTTCTGACCAGTGTGTTTCTGACCACCGTGTTTCTGACCACTGTGTTCCTGACCACTGTGTTTCTGACCAGTGTGTTTCTGACCAGTGTGTTTCTGACCACCGTGTTTCTGACCACTGTGTTCCTGACCACTGTGTTTCTGACCAGTGTGTTTCTGACCAGTGTGTTTCTGACCACCGTGTTTCTGACCACTGTGTTCCTGACCACTGTGTTTCTGACCAGTGTGTTTCTGACCAGTGTGTTTCTGACCACCGTGTTTCTGACCACTGTGTTCCTGACCACTGTGTTTCTGACCAGTGTATTTCTGACCACTGTTTTCATGACCACTGTGTTTCATACCAGTAGGTTTCTGACCACTGTGTTTCTCACCAGTGTGCCTCTGACCAGTGTGTTTCTGACCACTGTGTTTCTGACCAATGTGTTTCTTACCTTCATGTTTCTTACCACTGTGTTTCTGACAAGTGTGTTTCTGACCAGTGTGTTTCTGAGCACTGTGTTTCTGACCACAGTGTTTCTGACCACAGTGTTTCTGACCACTGTGTTTCTCACCACTGTGTTTCTGACCACCGTGTTTCAAACCACTGTGTTTCTGACCATTGTGTTTCTGACCACTGTGTTTCTAACCACTGTGTTTCTGACCACCGTGTTTCAAACCACTGTGTTTCTGACCATTGTGTTTCTGACCACTGTGTTTCTAACCACTCAGTTTTTGACCAGTGTGCCGCTGACCAGTGTGTTTTCTGACCACTGTGTTTCTGACCACGGTGTTCGTAACCACTGTGTTTCTGACCACTCTGGTTCTGACCACTGTGTTTCTGACCACTGTGTTCCTGACCACTATGCTTCTGACCACTGTGTTTCTGACCAGTGTATTTCTGACCAATGTGTTTCCGACCACTGTGTTTTTGACCACTGTGTTTCTGACCACTTTGTTTCTAACGAGTGTGTTCCGGACCAGTGTCTTTCTGACTACTGTATTTCTGACCACTGTGTTTCTGACCAATGTGTTTCTAACCAGTGTGTTTCTGACCAGTGTTTTTCTGACCAATGTGTTTCTGACCACTGTATTTCTGACCAATGTGTTTCTGACCAGTGTGTTTCTGACCAGTGTGTTTCTGACCACTATGTTTCTGACCACACTGTTGTGACCACTGTCTCTCTGACCACTGTGTTTCTGACCACTGTGTTTCTGACCGCTGTGTTTCTGACCACTGTGGTTCTCACCAGTGTGTTTGTGGCCACTGTGTTTCTGACCACTGTGTTTCAGACCACTGTGTTTCTGACCACCGTGTTTCTGTTCATTGTGTCTCTCACCACTGTGTTTCTGACCAGTGTGTTTCTGACCAGTATGTGTCTGACCACTGTGTTTCTGACTAGTGTGTTTATCACCGCTGTGTTTCTGACCACTGCGTTTCTGACCACTGTGTTTTTGAACATTGTTTTTATGACCAGTGTGTTTCTGACTACTGTGTTTCTGGCCTGTGTGTTTATGACCAGTGTGTTTCTGACAAGAGTGTTTCTGACCACTATGTTTCTGACCACTGTGTTACGACCACTGTGTTTCTGACTACTGTGTTTCTGACCACTGTGTTCTTGACCACTGTGTTTCTGACCACTGTTATTCTGACCAGTGTGTTTCTGACCACTGTGTTACGACCACTGTGTTTCTGACTACTGTGTTTCTGACCACTGTGTTCTTGACCACTGTGTTTCTGACCACTGTTATTCTGACCAGTGTGTTTCTGACCACTGTGTTTTTGAACACTGTGTTTCTGACCACTGTGTTTCTCACCAATATGTTTCTGACCAGTGTGTTTCTGTCCATTGTGTTTCTAACGACTGTGTGTCTGGCCACTGTGTTTCTGACCAATGCGTGTTTGACCACTGTGTTTCTGACCACTGTGTTTCTGACTCCTGTGTTCTGACGTCTGTGTTTCTGACCAATGTGTTTCTGTCCACTGTGTTTCTGACCAGTGTGATTCTGACCACAATGTTTCTGACCACTGTGTTTCTGACCACTATGTTTCAGACCACTGTGTTTCTGACCACTGTGTTTCTGACCACTGTGTTTTTTACCAGTGGGTTTTTTACCACTGTGTTTCTGACCACTGTGTTTCTGACCACCGTGTTTCTGACCACTGTGTTTCTGACCACTGTGTTTCTGACCACCGTGTTTCTGACCACTGTGTTTCTGACAAGTGTGTTTCTTACCAGTGTGTTTGTAACAACTTTGTTTCTGACCACTTTGTTTCTGACCAGTTTGTTTCTGACCACCGTGTTTCTGACCAGTGTGTTTCTGACCACTGTGTTTCTGACCAGTGTGTTTCTGACCAGTGTGTTTCTGACCAGTGTGTTTCTGACCAGTGTGTTTCTTACAAGTGTGCTATTGACCACTGTAATTCTGACCACTGTGTTTCTGACCAGTGTGTTTCTGACCACCGTGTTTCTGACCACTGTGTTTCTAACCACGCAGTTTCTGATCAGTGTGCCGCTGACCAGTGTGTTTCTGACCACCGTGTTTCTGACCACTGTGTTTCTAACCACGCAGTTTCTGATCAGTGTGCCGCTGACCAGTGTGTTTCTGACCACCGTGTTTCTGACCACTGTGTTTCTAACCACGCAGTTTCTGATCAGTGTGCCGCTGACCAGTGTGTTTCTGACCACCGTGTTTCTGACCACTGTGTTTCTAACCACGCAGTTTCTGATCAGTGTGCCGCTGACCAGTGTGTTTCTGACCACCGTGTTTCTGACCACTGTGTTTCTAACCACGCAGTTTCTGATCAGTGTGCCGCTGACCAGTGTGTTTCTGACCACCGTGTTTCTGACCACTGTGTTTCTAACCACGCAGTTTCTGATCAGTGTGCCGCTGACCAGTGTGTTTCTGACCACCGTGTTTCTGACCACTGTGTTTCTAACCACGCAGTTTCTGATCAGTGTGCCGCTGACCAGTGTGTTTCTGACCACCGTGTTTCTGACCACTGTGTTTCTAACCACGCAGTTTCTGATCAGTGTGCCGCTGACCAGTGTGTTTCTGACCACCGTGTTTCTGACCACTGTGTTTCTAACCACGCAGTTTCTGATCAGTGTGCCGCTGACCAGTGTGTTTCTGACCACCGTGTTTCTGACCACTGTGTTTCTAACCACGCAGTTTCTGATCAGTGTGCCGCTGACCAGTGTGTTTCTGACCACCGTGTTTCTGACCACTGTGTTTCTAACCACGCAGTTTCTGATCAGTGTGCCGCTGACCAGTGTGTTTCTGACCACTATGTTTCAGACCACTGTGTTTCTGAACACTGTGTTTCTCACCACTGTTTTTCTGACCACTGTGTTTCAGACCACTGTTTTCTGACCATTGTGTTTCTGACCACTGTGTTTCTAACCACTCAGTTTTTGACCAGTGTGCCGCTGACCAGTGTGATTCTGACCACTGTGATTCTGACCACCGTATTTGTGATCACTATGTTTCAGACCACTGTGTTTCTGACCACTGTGTTTCTGACCACTGTGTTTTTTACCAGTGGGTTTTTTACCACTGTGTTTATGACCACTGTGTTTCTGACCACCGTGTTTCTGACCAGTGTGTTTCTGACCACTGTGTTTCTGACCAGTGTGTTTCTGACCAGTGTGTTTCTGACCAGTGTGTTTCTTACAAGTGTGCTATTGACCACTGTAATTCTGACCACTGTGTTTCTGACCACTGTGATTCTGACAACTGTGCTTCTTACCACTGTGCTTCTGACCACTGTGTGTCTAACCACTTTGTTTCTGACGAGTGTGTTTCTGACCCCTGTGTTTCTGACCAATATGCTTCTGACCACTGTGTTTTTGACCACTGTGTTTCAGACCACTGTGTTTCTGACCACTGTGATTCTGACCAGTGTATTTCTGACCATTGTTTTTCTGACCACTGTGTTTCTGACCACTGTGTTTCTGACCACTGTGTTTCTGACCAGTGTGTTTTTGTCCACTGTGTTTCTGACCAGTGTGTTTATAACCACTGTATTTATGACCAATGTGCTGCTGACCACTGTGTTTGTGACTAGTGTGTTTCTGACCACTGTGTTTCTGACCACTGTGTTTCAGACCACTGGGTTTGTGACCAGTATGTTTCTGACCAATGTGTTTATGACCACTGTGTTTGTGACAGGTGTGTTTCTGACCACTGTGTTTGTAACCACTGTGTTTCTGAACACTGTGTTTCTGACCACTGCTTTTCTGACCACTGTGTTCCTGACCAGTATGCTTCTGACCAGTGTGTTTCTGACCACTGTATTGCTGACCAGTGTGTTTCTGACCACCGTGTTTGTGACCAGTGTGTTTCTGACCACTCTGTTTCTTACCACTGTGTTTCTGACCAGTGTGTCTCTGACTACAGTTTTAATGACCACTGTGTTTCTGACCAGTGTGTTCATGACCACTGTGTTTCTGACCACTGTGTTGCTGACCACTGTGCTTCTGACCATTGTGTTTCTGACCACTGTGTTTCTGACCAGTGTGTTCATGACCACTGTGTTTCTGACCACTGTGTTGCTGACCACTGTGCTTCTGACCATTGTGTTTCTGACCACTGTGTTTCTGACCAGTGTGTTTCTGACCAATGGGTTTATGACCAATGTTTTTCTGACCAGTGTGTTTCTGACCACTGTGTTTCTGACCACAGTGTTTCTTACCAGTATGTTTATGACCACTGTGTTTCTGACCACTGTGTTTCTGACAAGTGTATTTCTGACCAGTGTGTTTCTGACCACTGTGTTTGTGACCATTGGGTTTCTGACCAGTGTGTTTCTAACCACTGTGTTTCTAACCACTGTGTTTCTGACCACTGTGTTCCTCACCATTGTGTTTTTGACCACTGTGTTTCTGACCAGTGTGTTTCTAACCACTGTGTTTCTAACCACTGTGTTTCTGACCACTGTGTTCCTCACCATTGTGTTTTTGACCACTGTGTTTCTAACCACTATGTTTCTGACCAGTGTGCCACTGACCAGTGTGTTTCTAACCACTGTGTTTCTGACCACTGTATTTCTGACCACTGTGTTTCTGACCACTGTGTTTCTGACAAATGTGTTTCTGTCCACTGTTTTTATGACCACTATGTTTCTGACCACTGTGTTTGTGACCACTGTGTTTCTGACCACTGTGTTTCTGACAACTGTGTTTCTGACCACTGTGTTTCGGACAACAATGTTTCTGACCACTGCGTTTCTGACCACTGTGTTTCTGACCATTGTGTTTCTGACCACTGGGTTTCTGACCACTGTGTTTCTGACCATTGTGTTTCTGACCACTGGGTTTCTGACCACTGTGTTTCTGACCATTGTGTTTCTGACCACTGGGTTTCTGACCACTGTGTTTCTGACCATTGTGTTTCTGACCACTGGGTTTCTGACCACTGTGTTTCTGACCATTGTGTTTCTGACCACTGGGTTTCTGACCACTGTGTTTCTGACCATTGTGTTTCTGACCACTGGGTTTCTGACCACTGTGTTTCTGACCATTGTGTTTCTGACCACTGGGTTTCTGACCACTGTGTTTCTGACCATTGTGTTTCTGACCACTGGGTTTCTGACCACTGTGTTTCTGACCATTGTGTTTCTAACCAGTGTGTTTCTGACCAGTGTGTTTATGACCACTGTGTTTCTAAGCACTATGTTTATGACCACTGTGTTTCTGACCAGTGTGTTTCTGACCAGTGTGTTTCTGACCACCGTGTTTTTTACCACTGTGTTTCTGACCTATGTGTTTCTGACCAGTGTTTTTCTGAGCAGTGTGTTTCTGACCACTGTGTTTCTGACCACCGTGTTCTGACCACTGTGTTTCTCACCACTGTGTTTCTGACCACTGCGTTTCTGACCACTGATTTTCTGACCGGTGAGTTTGTGACAACTGCGTTTCTGACCACTGTGTTTCTGACCACTATGTTTCTCACCAGTGTGTTTCTGGCCACTGTGTTTCTGACCAGTGTGTTTCTGACCAGTGTGTTTCTGACCACTGTCTTCGTGACCACTGTGTTTCTGAGCAGTGTCTTTCTGACCAGTGTGTTTATGACCAGTGTGTTTCTGACCACTGTGTTTCTGACCACTGTGTTTCTGAGCACTGTTTTTCTGAGCACTGTGTGTCTGACCCCTGTGTTTTTGACCACTGTGTTTCTGACCACTGTGTTTCTGACAACTGTGTTTCTGACCACAGTGCTTCTGACCAGTGTCTTTCTGACCACTGTGTTTCAGACCACTGTGTTTCTGACCACTGTGTTTCTGACCACTGAGTTTCTGACCAGTGCGTGTCTGACCAGTGTGTTTCTGACCACTGTGTTCCTGACCAGTGTGTTTCTAACAAGTGTGTTCCGGACCTTTGTGTTTCTGACCAGTGTCTCTCTGACCACCGTGTGTCTGACCATTGTGTTTCTGACCACTGGGCTTATGACAAGTGTGTTTCTGACCACTGTGTTTCTGACCAGTGTGTTTCTGACCAGTGTGTTTCTGACCACTGTGTTTCTAACCAGTGTGTTTATGACCACCGTGTTTCTGACTACTGGTTTCTGACCACTGTGTTTCTAAACAGTGAATTTCTAACCACTGTGTTTCTTACCAGTGTGTTTCCGAACACTGCATTCATGACCAGTGTGTTTCTGACCACTGTGTTTCTGACCACAGTGTTTCTGACCATTGAGTTTCTGACCACTGTGTTTCTGTCCACTGTGTTTCTGACCAGTGTGTTTCTGACCAGTGTGTTTCTGACCACAGTGTTTCTGACCAGTATGTTTATGACCACTGTGCTTCTGACCACTTTGTTTCAGACCACTGTCTTTCTGACTACTGTGTTTTTGACCAGTGTATTTTTGACCAGTGTATTTTTGACTAGTGTGTTTCTGACCACTGTGTTTCTGTCCGGTGTGTTTTTTACCACTGTGTTTGTGACCACTGTGTTTCTGACCAGTTTGCTTCTGACCGGTGTGTTTCTGGCCACTGTGTTTCTGACCACTGTGTTTCTGACCATAATGTTTATGACCACTGTGTTTCTGATCAGTGTGTCTCTGACCAGTGTGTTTCTGACCACTGTGGCTCTGACCACTGTCTTTCTGACCACTGTGTTCTTTTCTACTGAATTTCTGACCAGTGTGCTTCTGACCGGTGAGTTTCTGGCCACTGTGTTTCTGATCACTGTGGCTCTGACCACTGTGTTCTTTTCTACTGAATTTCTGACCAGTGTGCTTCTGACCGGTGAGTTTCTGGCCACTGTGTTTCTGATCACTGTGGCTCTGACCACTGTGTTCTTTTCTACTGAATTTCTGACCAGTGTGCTTCTGACCGGTGAGTTTCTGGCCACTGTGTTTCTGATCACTGTGGCTCTGACCACTGTGTTCTTTTCTACTGAATTTCTGACCAGTGTGCTTCTGACCGGTGAGTTTCTGGCCACTGTGTTTCTGATCACTGTGGCTCTGACCACTGTGTTCTTTTCTACTGAATTTCTGACCAGTGTGCTTCTGACCGGTGAGTTTCTGGCCACTGTGTTTCTGATCACTGTGGCTCTGACCACTGTGTTCTTTTCTACTGAATTTCTGACCAGTGTGCTTCTGACCGGTGAGTTTCTGGCCACTGTGTTTCTGATCACTGTGGCTCTGACCACTGTGTTCTTTTCTACTGAATTTCTGACCAGTGTGCTTCTGACCGGTGAGTTTCTGGCCACTGTGTTTCTGATCACTGTGGCTCTGACCACTGTGTTCTTTTCTACTGAATTTCTGACCAGTGTGCTTCTGACCGGTGAGTTTCTGGCCACTGTGTTTCTGATCACTGTGGCTCTGACCACTGTGTTCTTTTCTACTGAATTTCTGACCAGTGTGCTTCTGACCGGTGAGTTTCTGGCCACTGTGTTTCTGATCACTGTGGCTCTGACCACTGTGTTCTTTTCTACTGAATTTCTGACCAGTGTGCTTCTGACCGGTGAGTTTCTGGCCACTGTGTTTCTGATCACTGTGGCTCTGACCACTGTGTTCTTTTCTACTGAATTTCTGACCAGTGTGCTTCTGACCGGTGAGTTTCTGGCCACTGTGTTTCTGATCACTGTGGCTCTGACCACTGTGTTCTTTTCTACTGAATTTCTGACCAGTGTGCTTCTGACCGGTGAGTTTCTGGCCACTGTGTTTCTGATCACTGTGGCTCTGACCACTGTGTTCTTTTCTACTGAATTTCTGACCAGTGTGCTTCTGACCGGTGAGTTTCTGGCCACTGTGTTTCTGATCACTGTGGCTCTGACCACTGTGTTCTTTTCTACTGAATTTCTGACCAGTTTGTTTCGGACCGGTGTGTTTCTGGCCACTCTGTTTCTGACCACTGTGTTTCTGACCAGTGTGTTTCTGGCCATTGTGTGTCTGACCAGTGTGTTTCTGACCACTTTGTTTCTGACCACTGTGTTCATGACCACTGTGTTCCTGAACGGTGTGTTTCTGACCAGTGTGCTTTTGACAAGTGTTTTTCTGACCACTGTGTTTCTGAGCACCGTGTTTCTGACCACTGTGTGCCTGACCACTGTTTTTCTGACCACTGTGTTTCTGACCACTGTGATTATGACAACTGTGTTTCTGACCACAGTGCTTTTGACCAGTGTGTTTCTGACCTCCGTGTTTCTGACCACTGTGTTTCCGACCACTGTGTTTCTGACCAGTGTGTGTCTGACCAGTGTGTTTCGGACCACTATATTCCTGACCAGTGTGCTTCTGACCAGTGTGTTTTTGACTAGTGTGTTTCGGACCCCTGTGTTTCTGACCACTGCGTGTCTGACCATTGTGTTTCTGACCACTGGGTATATGACCAGTGTGTTTCTGACCACTGTGTTTCTGACCAGTGTGTTTCTGACCACTCTGTTTCTGACCACTGTGTTTCTGACCAGTGCGTGTCTGACCAGTGTGTTTCTGACCACTCTGTTTCTGACCACTGTGTTTCTGACCAGTGCGTGTCTGACCAGTGTGTTTCTGACCACTCTGTTTCTGACCACTGTGTTTCTGACCAGTGCGTGTCTGACCAGTGTGTTTCTGACCACTCTGTTTCTGACCACTGTGTTTCTGACCAGTGCGTGTCTGACCAGTGTGTTTCTGACCACTCTGTTTCTGACCACTGTGTTTCTGACCAGTGCGTGTCTGACCAGTGTGTTTCTGACCACTCTGTTTCTGACCACTGTGTTTCTGACCAGTGCGTGTCTGACCAGTGTGTTTCTGACCACTCTGTTTCTGACCACTGTGTTTCTGACCAGTGCGTGTCTGACCAGTGTGTTTCTGACCACTCTGTTTCTGACCACTGTGTTTCTGACCAGTGCGTGTCTGACCAGTGTGTTTCTGACCACTCTGTTTCTGACCACTGTGTTTCTGACCAGTGCGTGTCTGACCAGTGTGTTTCTGACCACTCTGTTTCTGACCACTGTGTTTCTGACCAGTGCGTGTCTGACCAGTGTGTTTCTGACCACTCTGTTTCTGACCACTGTGTTTCTGACCAGTGCGTGTCTGACCAGTGTGTTTCTGACCACTCTGTTTCTGACCACTGTGTTTCTGACCAGTGCGTGTCTGACCAGTGTGTTTCTGACCACTCTGTTTCTGACCACTGTGTTTCTGACCAGTGCGTGTCTGACCAGTGTGTTTCTGACCACTGTGGCTCTGACCACTGTCTTTCTGACCATGGTGTTTCTGACCACCGTGTTCCTGACCACTGTGCTTCTGACCTCTGTGTTTCTGACCACTGTGTTTCTGATCAGTGTGTTGCTGACCACTGTGTTTCTGACCACTGTGTTTCTGACCACAGTGTTTTTGACCACTGTGTTTCTGACCACTGTGTTTTTTACCACTGAATTTCTGACCAGTGTGCCTCCTACCAGTTTGTTTCTGACCAATGTGTTCCTCACTAGTGTGTTTCTGACCACTCTGTTTCTGACCAGTGTGTTTCTGACCACTGTGTTTCTCACCACTGTGTTTGTGACCAGTATGTTTCCGAACACTGTGTTTCTGACCAATGTGATTCTGACCACTGTGTTTCTGACCACTGTGTTTCTGACCAGTGAGTTTTTGACCACTGTGTTTCTGGCCACTGTGTTTCTGACCACTGTGTTTCTCACCAGTGTGTTTCTGGCCACTGTGTGTCTGACCAGTGTGTTTCTGACCACTTTGTTTCTGACCACTGTGTTCATGACCACTGAGTTTCTGAACGGTGTGTTTCTGACCAGTGTGCTTCTGACAAGTGTTTTTCTTACCACTGTGTTTCTGAGCACTGTGTTTCTGACCACTGTGTGCCTGACCACTGTTTTTCTGACCACTGTGTTTCTGACCACTGTGTTTATGACAACTGTGTTTCTGACCACAGTGCTTTTGACCAGTGTGTTTCTGACCTCTGTGTTTCTGACCACTGTGTTTTTGACCACTGTGTTTCTGACCAGTGTGTGTCTGACCAGTGTGTTTCGAACCACTATGTTCCTGACCAGTGTGCTTCTGACCAGTGTGTTTCTGACTAGTGTGTTTCGGACCCCTGTGTTTCTGACCAGTGTATTTCTGACCGCTGCGTATCTGACCTTTGTGTTTCTGACCACTGGGTACATGACCAGTGTGTTTCTGACCACTGTGTTTCTGACCACTGTGTTTCTGACCAGTGTGTTTCTTTCCAGTGTGTTTCTGACCATGGTGTTTCTGACCACTGTGTTTCTGACCAGTGTGTTTCTGCCGAGTGTGTTTCTGACCAGTGTAATTCTAACCAGTGTTTATGACCACTGTTTTTCTGACCACTGGTTGCTGACCACTGTGTTTCTGAACAGTGTGTTGCTGACCACTGTGTTTCTGACCACTGTGTTTATGACCACTGTGTTTCTGACCACTATGTTTCAGACCACTGTGTTTCTGACCACTTTGTTTCTGACCACTGTGTTTCTGACAAGTGTATTTCTGACCAGTGTGTTTCTGACCACTGTGTTTCTGACCA
>SZWC01011518.1:56062-71965 GCA_023375785.1 Penium margaritaceum | reverse complement strand
GTTTCTGACCAGTAGGTTTCTGACTACTGTGTTTCTGACTGGTGCGCCTCTGACCAGTGTGTTTCTGACCACTGTGTTTCTGACCACTGCGTTTCTGACCACTATGTTTCTTACCACTGTGTTTCTGACAAGTGTGTTTCTGACCAGTGTGTTTCTGACCACTGTGTTTCTGACCATTGTGTTTCAGACCACTGTGTTTCTCAACATTGTGTTTCTGACCACTGTGTTTCTAACCACTCAGTTTCTGACCAGTGTGCCGCTGACCAGTGTGTTTCTGACCACTGTGTTTGTGACCACTGCGTTTGTGACCACTGTTTTTCTAACCACTGTGTTTCTGACCACTGTGTTCCTGACCACTGTGTTCCTGACAACTATGCTTCTGACCACTGTGTTCCTGACCAGTGTGTTTCTGACCAATGTGTTTCCGACCACTGTGTTTTTGACCACTGAGTTTCTGACCACTGTGTTTCTGACCACTGTGTTTTTGACCACTGAGTTTCTGACCACTTTGTTTCTAAGGAGTGTGTTTCTGACCAGTGTGTTTCTGAACACTGTGTTTCTGACCACCGCGTTTCTGACCACTGTGTTTCTGACCTATGTGTTTCTAACCAGTGTGTTTTGGACCAGTGTGTATCTGACTTATATATTTCTGACCACTGTGTTTCTGACCTATGTGTTTCTCACCAGTGTGTTTCTGACCAGTGTGTTTCTGACCACCATGTTTCTGACCACTGTGTTCTGACCACTGTGTTTCTGACCACTGTGTTTCAGACCACTGTGTTTCTGACCACTGTGTTTCAGACCACTGTGTTTCTGACCACTGTGTTTCTGACCACCGTGTTTCTGACCAGTGTGTTTCTGACCACTGTGTTTCTGACCACTGTGTTTCTCACCACTATGTTTCTGACCAGTGTGTTTCTGTCCATAGTGTTCCTAACCACTGTGTGTCTGGCCACTTTGTTTCTGATTAATGCGTGTCTGACCACTGTGTTTCTGACCATTGTGTTCTGACCACTGTGTTTCTGACCAATGTGTTTCTGTCCAAGGTGTTTCTGACCAGTGTGTTTCTGACCACAATGTTTCTGATCACTGTGTTTCTAACCACTGTGTTTCTGACCACTGTGTTTCTGACCACTGTGTTTCTGACCACTGTGTTTTTGACCAGTGTGTTTTTGACCACTGTATTTATGACCTCTGTGTTTCTAACCACTGTGTTCCTGACCACTGTGTTTCTGACAGCTGTGTTTCTGAAAATTGTGTTTCTGACCGGTTTGTTTCTGACCACTGTGTTTCTGACCAGTTTCTTTCTAACCATTGTGTTTCTGGTTCTGACCAGTGTGTTTCTGACCATTGTATTTATGACCACTGTGTTTTTGACAAGCGTGTTTCTGACCAGTGTGTTTCTGACCAGTGTGTTTCTGACAACTGTGTTTATGAACAGTGTGTTTCTGACCAGTGTGCTACTGACCACTGTTTTTCTGACCACTGTGTTTCTGACCACTGTGTTTCTGAAAACTGTGCTGCTGACCAGTGTGCTTTGACCCCTGTGTTTCTGACCACTATGTTTCTGATCACAATGTTTCTGACCACTGTGTTTCGGACCACCGTGTTTCTGACCACTGTGTTTCTGACCAGTGTATTTCTGACCAGTGTGTTTCTGACCACTGTGTTTCTGACCAGTAGCTTTCTGACCACTGTGTTTCTGTCCAGTATGCCTCTGACCAGTGTGTTTCTGACTACTGTTTTTCTGACCAATGTGTTTCTGACCACTGTGTTTCTGACCACTTTGTTTCTGACAAGTGTGTTTCTGACAAGTGTGTTTCTGACCAGTGTGTTTCTGACCACTGTGTTTCTGACCACTGGGTTTCTGACCACTGTGTTTCTCACCACTGTGTTTCTGACCACTGTGTTTCAGACCACTGTGTTTCTGACCATTGTGTTTCTGACCACTATGTTTCTAACAACTTAGTTTCTGACCGGTGTGTCGCTGATCAGTGTGTTTCTGACCACTGTGTTTCTGACCACTGTGTTTCTTACCACTGTTTTTCTGACCACTGTGGTTCTGACCAATGTGTTTGTGACCACTGTGTTTCTGACCACTATGTTTCTGACCACTGTGTTTCTTACCATTGTGTTTCTGACCAGTGTGTTTCTGACCAGTGTCTTTCTGACCATTGTGTTTCTGTCCAGTGTGTGTCTGACCAGTGTGTTTCTGACCACTGTGTTCCTGACCAGTGTGTTTGTGACCAGTGTGTTTCTGACAAGTGTGTTTTGGACCCCTGTGGGTCTGACCAGTGTATTTCTGACCACCATGTCTCTGACCATTGTGTTTCTGACCACTGGGGCTATGACCAGTGTGTTCCTGACCACTGTGCTTCTGACCACTGTGTTTCTGACCAGTGTGTTTCTGACCAGCGTGTTTCTGACCACTGTGTTTCTAACCAGTGTGTTTATGACCACTGTGTTTCTGACCACTGGTTTCTGACCACTGTGTTTCTAAACAGTGTGTTTCTGACCAATGTGTTTCTTACCGGTGTGTTTCCGAACACTGCGTTTATGACCAATGTGTTTCTGACCACTAAGTTTCTGACCAGTGTGTTTCTGACCATTGTGTTTCTGACCACTCTGTTTCTGTCCACTGTGTTTCTGACCAGTGTGTTTCAGACCAGTGTGTTTCTGACCACTGTGTTTCTGACCAGTAGGTTTCTGACCACTGTGTTTCTGACCACTGTGTTTATGACCAGTGTGTTTCTGACCGGTGTGTTTCTGACCAGTGTGTTTCTGACCAGTGTGTTTCTGACCACTGTGTTTTGGACCACTTTGTTTCTGACATAGGTGTTTCTGACCACTGTGTTTCAGACCAGTGTGTCTCTGACCACCGTGTTTCTGACCACAGTGTTTCTGTCCACTGTGTTTTTTACCACTGTGTTTCAGACCACTGTGTTTCTGACCAGTGTGTTACTGAACAGTGTGTTTCTGACCACTGTGTTTCTGACCACTGTGTCTCTGACCACTGTGTTTCTGACAACTGTGTTTCTGACCACTGTGTTTCTGACCACTGTGTTTCTGACCAATGTGTTTCTGACCACTGTATTTCTGACCAGTGTACTTCTGACCACTGTGTTTGTGAACAGTGTATTTCTGACCACTGCATGTCTGACCACTGTGTGTCTGACCACTGTGTTTCTTACCACTGTGTTTCTGACCAGTGTGTTTCTGATCACTGTTTTTCAGACCACTGTGTTTCTGACCAGTGTGTTTATGACCACTGTGTTTCTGACCATTGTGTTTCTGACCACTGTGGTTCTGACCACTGTGTTTCTGACCACTGTGTTTCTGACCACGGTGTTTCTAACCAGAGTATTTCTGACCATTGTGTTTCTGACCACTGTGTTTCTGAGCGCTGTGTTTCTGACCAGTGTGTCTCTGACCACTGTGTTTTTGACCACAGTGTTTCTGACCACTGTGTGTTCTGGCCACTGTGTTTCTAACCACAGTGTTCCTGACCACTGTGTTTCTGACCAATGTGTTTCTGACCACTGTGTTTCCGATAACTGTGTTTCTGACCACTGTGTTCCTGACCACTGTGTTTCTGACCACTGCCTTTCTGTCCACTGTGTTTCTGACCAGAGTGTTTATGACAACGGGTTTCTGACCAGTGTGTTTTTGTGGCCAATGTGTTTATGACCAGTGTGCTGCTAACCACTGTGTTTGCAAGAACTGTGTTTCTGACTACTTTGTTTCTGACCACTGTGTTTCTGACCAGTGTGTTTCTGACCAGTGTGTTCCTGACCACTGTGTTTCTGACCTTTGTGGTTATGACCACTGTGTTTCTGACCACTGTGTTTCTGACCACTGTGTTTATTTCCACTTTGTTTCTGACCACTGTGTTTCTGACAACTGTGTTTCTGACCAGAGTGTTTCTGACCAATTTGTTTTTGACCACTGTGTTTCTGACCGCTGTATTTCTGACCACTGTGTTTCTGACCACTGTGTTTCTGAACAGTGTGTTTCTGACCAATGTGTTTTTGACCAGTGTGTTTCTGACCACTGTGTTTCTAACCACTGTGTTTTTGACTATTGTGTTTCTGACCAGAGTGCTACGACCAATGTGTTTCTGACCAGTGTGCTTCTGACCAGTGTGTTTCTGACCAGTGTGTTACTGACCACTGTGTTTCTGACCACTTTGTTTCGGAGCAGTGTGTTTCTGACCACTGTGTTTCTGACCGGTGTGTTTCTGACCACCGTGTTTCTGACCACAGTGTTTCTGACCACTGTGTTCCTGACCACTGTGTTTCTGACCACTGTGTTTCTGACCAGTGTGTTTCTGATCAGTGTGTTTCTGACCAATGTGTTTCTGACCACTGTATCTCTGACCACTGTGTTTTGTACCGCTGTGTTTCTGACCACCATGTTTCTGACCACTGTGTTTCTGACCACAGTGTTTCTGACCAGTGTGTTTCTGACAACTGTGCTTCTCACCAGTGTGTTTCTGACCACTGTGTATCTGACCACTGTGTTTCTGACCCCTGTGTTTCTGACCTGTGTGCTTCTGACCACTGTGTTTCTGACCAGCGTGTTTCTGACCACTGTGTTTCTAACCACTGTGTTTCTGACCACTGTGTTTCGGACCACTGTGTTTCTGACCACTGTGTTTCTGACCAGTGTGTTTCTGATCAGTGTGTTTCTGACCAATGTGTTTCTGACCACTGTATCTCTGACCACTGTGTTTTGTACCGCTGTGTTTCTGACCACCATGTTTCTGACCACTGTGTATCTGACCACTGTGTTTCTGACCCCTGTGTTTCTGACCTGTGTACTTCTGACCACTGTGTTTGTGACCAGTGTATTTCTGACCACTGTGTGTCTGACCACTGTACGTCTGACCACTGTGTTTCTTACCAGTGTGGTTCTGACCAGTGTGTTTCTGATCACTGTGTTTCCGACCACTGTGTTTCTGACCAGTGTGTATATGACCACTGTGTTTCTGACCGTTGTGTTTGTGATTACTGTGATTCTGACCACTGTGTTTCTGACCACTGTGTTTCTGACCACTGTGTTTCGGACCACTGTGTTTCTGACCAGGGTGTTTCTGACCACTGTGTTTCAGAACAGTGTGTTTCTGACCACCGTGTTTCGGACCACAGTGTTTCTGTCCACTGTGTTTTTGACCACTGTGTTTCTGACCAGTGTGTTTCTGACCAATGTGTTTCTGACCAGTGTGTTTGTGACCACTGTGTTTCTGACCACTGTGTCTCTGACCACTGTGTTTCTGACAACTGTGTTTCTCACCACTGTGTTTATGACCACTGTGTTTCTGACCAATGTGTTTCTGACCACTGTGTTCCTGGCCACTGTTTTTCTGACCAGAGTGTTTCTGACAACGGTTTTTCTGATCGGTGTGTTTTTGTGGCCACTGTGTTTCTGACCACTGTGTTTCTGACCAGTGTGTTTCTAACCACTGTGTTTTGGACAACTGTGTTTCTGACCACTTTGTTTCTGACCACTGTGTTTCTGACTAGTGTGTTTCTGACCAGTGTGTTTCTGACCACTTTGTTTATGACCAGTGTGTTTCTGATCAGTGTGTTTCTGACCACTGTGCTTCTGATCAGTGCGTATCTGACCACTGTGTTTCTGACCACTGTGTTTATGATCACTGTGTTTCTGGCCACTGTGTTTATGACCAGTGTGTTTCTGACCACTGTGTTTCTGACCACCATGTTTCTGACCACTGTGTTTCCGACCAGTGTGTTTCTGACCAGTGTGTTTCTGACCAGTGTGTTTCTGACAAATGTGTTTCTGACGAGTGTGTTTTTTACCACTGTGTTTCTGACGACTGTGTTTCCAACCAGTGTGTTTCTGACCACTGTGTTTCTGACGACTGTGTTTCTGACCAGTGTGTTTCTGACCACTGTGTTTGTGACCAGTATGTTTTTGACCACTGTGTTTTTGACCACTGTGTTTCTGACCACTGTGTTTCGGAACATTGTGTTTCTTACAAGTGTGTTTCTAACCATTGTGTTTCTGACCACTGTGTTTCTGACCACTGTGTTCCTGACCACTGTGTTTCTGACCACTGTGTTTCTGACGACTGTGTTTCTGACCACTGTGTTTCTGACCACTCTGTTTCTGACCACTGTGTTTCTGACCACTGTGTTCCTGACCACTGTGTTTCTGACCACTGTGTTTCTGACGACTGTGTTTCTGACCACTGTGTTTCTGACCACTCTGTTTCTGACCACTGTGTTTCTGACCACTGTGTTCCTGACCACTGTGTTTCTGACCACTGTGTTTCTGACGACTGTGTTTCTGACCACTGTGTTTCTGACCACTCTGTTTCTGACCACTGTGTTTCTGACCACTGTGTTCCTGACCACTGTGTTTCTGACCACTGTGTTTCTGACGACTGTGTTTCTGACCACTGTGTTTCTGACCACTCTGTTTCTGACCACTGTGTTTCTGACCACTGTGTTCCTGACCACTGTGTTTCTGACCACTGTGTTTCTGACGACTGTGTTTCTGACCACTGTGTTTCTGACCACTCTGTTTCTGACCACTGTGTTTCTGACCACTGTGTTCCTGACCACTGTGTTTCTGACCACTGTGTTTCTGACGACTGTGTTTCTGACCACTGTGTTTCTGACCACTCTGTTTCTGACCACTGTGTTTCTGACCACTGTGTTCCTGACCACTGTGTTTCTGACCACTGTGTTTCTGACGACTGTGTTTCTGACCACTGTGTTTCTGACCACTCTGTTTCTGACCACTGTGTTTCTGACCACTGTGTTCCTGACCACTGTGTTTCTGACCACTGTGTTTCTGACCACTGTGTTTCTGACCAGTGTGTTTCTGACCACTGTGTTTCTGACCACTATGTTTCTGACCAGTGTTTTTCTGACCACTGTGTTTCTGACCAGTGTGTTTCTGACCACTGTGTTTCTTACCACTGTGTTTCTAACCAGTATGTTTCTTACAAGTTGTGTTTCCGACCACTGTGTTTCTGACCACTGTGTTTCTGAACACTGTGTTTCTGACCACTCTGTTTCTGACCACTGTGTTTCTGACCAGTGTGCTTCTGACCAGTGTGTTTCTGACCACTGTGTTTCTGACCACTGTCTTTCTTACCAATGTGGTTCTGACCACTGTGTTTCTGACCACTGTGTTTGTGACCAGTGTGTTTCTGACCACTGTGTTTCTAACCACTGTGTTTCTGACTACTGTGTTCCTGACCACTGTGTTTCTGACCAATGTGTTTCTGACCACCGTGTTTCTGACCAGTTTGTGTCGAACCACTATGTTTCTGACCACTGTGTTTCTGACCAGTGTGTTTCTGACAAGTGTGTTTCTGACCAGTGTGTGTCTGACCAGGTTGTTTCTGACCACCGTGTTTCTGACCCCTGTGTTTCTGACAAGTGTGTGTGTAACCACTGTGTTTCTGACCACTGTGTTCCTGACCACTGTGTTTCTAACCACTGTATTTCTGACAACTGTGTTTCTGACCAGTGTGTTTCTGACCGCAATGTTTCTGACCACTGTGTTTCGGACCACTGTGTTTCTGAACACTGTGTTTCTGACCACTCTGTTTCTGACCACTGTGTTTCTGACCACTGTGTTTCTGACCAGTCTATTCCCGACCAATGTGTTTCTGACCAGTCTGTTTGTGACCACTGTGTTTCTGACCAGTGTGTTTCTGACCACTGTGTTTCTGACCACTGCGTTTCTGACCACTGTGTTTCTGACCTATGTGTTTCTGACCACTGTCTTTCTGACCACTATGTTTCTGACCAGTGTGTTTCTGACCACTGTGTTTCTGACCAGAATGTTTCTGACCACTGTGTTTCTGACCACCGTGTTTGTGACCACTGTGTTTCTGACCACTGTGTTTCTGACCAGTTTGTTTCTGACCAGTGAGCTTCTGACCACTGTGTTTCTGACCACTGTGTTTCTGACCACTGTGTTTCTGACCAGTGTGTTTCTGACAAGTGTGTTTCTGACCACAGTGTTTGTGAGCGGTGTGTTTCTGACCAGTGTGTTTCTGACCACGGTGTTTCTGACCAGTGTGTTTCTGACCACTGTGTTTCTGACCAGTGTGTTTCTGTCATGTGTCTTCCTGACCCCAGTATTTTTTACCACTGTGTTTCTGACCACTGTGTTTCGGACCAATGTGTTTCTGACCAGTGTGATTCTGACCAGTGTGTTTCTGACCAGTGTGTTTCTGACCACTGTGTTTCTGATCACCGTGTCTCTGACCACTGTGTTTCTCACCACTGCGTTTCTGACATGTGATTTTCTGACCAGTGTGTTTTTTACGAGAGTGTTTCTGACCAGTGTGTTTCTGACCACTGTGTTTCTGACAGGTGTGTTTCTGACCAATGTGTTTCTGACAACTGTGTTTATGACCACTGTGTTTCTGGCCACTGTGTTTCTGAAGAGTGTTTTTCTGACCACTGTGTTTTGGACCAGCGTGTTTCTGACCACTGTGTTTCTGACCACTGTGTTTCTGTCCCTTGTGTTTATGACCAGTGTGTTTCAGACCACTGTGTCTAACCAGTGTGTTTCTGACCATTGTGTTTCTGACCAGTGTGTTCCTGACCAGTGTGTTTCTGACCACTGTGTTTCTGACCACTGTGTTTCTGACTACTGTGTTTCTGACCAGTGTGTTTCTGACAAGCGTGTTTCTGACCACTGTGTTTCTGACCACTGTGTTTCTGACCACTGTGTTTCAAACCACTCTGTTTCTGACCACTGTGTTTCTGACCACTGTGTTTCTGACCACTGTGTTTCTGACCAGTGTGTTTTTGACCACTGTGTTTGTGACCAGTGTGTCTCTGACCACTGTGTGTCTGACCAATGTGTTTCTGACCACTGTGTTTCTGACCACTCTGTTTCTGACCACTGTGTTTCTGACCACTCTGTTTCTGACCACTGTGTTTCTGACCACTCTGTTTCTGACCACTGTGTTTCTGACCACTCTGTTTCTGACCACTGTGTTTCTGACCACTCTGTTTCTGACCACTGTGTTTCTGACCACTCTGTTTCTGACCACTGTGTTTCTGACCACTGTGTTTCTGACCACTGTGTTTCTGACCAGTGTGTTTTTGACCACTGTGTTTGTGACCAGTGTGTCTCTGACCACTGTGTGTCTGACCAATGTGTGTCTGACCATTGTGTTTCTGACCACTGTGTTTCTGACCAGTTTGTTTCTGATCACTGTGTTTCCGACCAAAGTGTTTCTGACCAGTGTGTTTATGACTACTGTGTTTCTGGCCAATGTGTTTCTGAAGAATGTTTTTCTGACCACTGTGTTTCGGACCAGCGTCTTTCTGACCACTGTGTTTTCGACAACTGTGTTTCTATCCATTGTGTTTCTGACCATTGTGTTTCTGACTAGTTTGTTCCTGACCAGTGTGTTTCAGACCACTGTGTTTCTGACCACTTTGTTTCTGACAACTGTGTTTCTGACCAGTGTGTTTCTGACAAGTGTGTTTCAAACCAGTGTGGTTATGACCACTGTGTTTCAAACCACTCTGTTTCTGACTGGTGTGTTCCTTACCAGTGTGTTTCTGACCACTGTGTTTCTGACCACTTTGTTTCTGACTACTGTGTTTCTGACCAGTGTGTTTCTGACAAGTGTGTTTCTGACCAGTGTGGTTCTGACCACTGTGTTTCTGACCACAGTGTTTCCGACCAGGTTGTTTCTGATCACTGTGTTTCCGACCACAGTGTTTCTGACAAGTGTGTTTATGACTACTGTGTTTCTGTTCACTGTGTTTCTGACTACTGTGTGTCTGACCACTGTGTTCCTGACCACTGTGTTCCTGACCACTGTGTTTCTGACAACTGTGCTTCTGACAAGTGTGTTTCTGACCAAAGTGTTTGTGACCACTGGGTTTTTGACCAGTGTGTTCATGACCACTCTGTTTCTGACCACTGTGTTTCTGAGCAGTGTGTTTCTGAGCAGTGTGTTTTTGACCAGTGTGTTTTTGACCTCTGTGTTTCTGACCTCTGTGTTTCTGACCACTCTGTTTCTGACCACTGCGTTTCTGACGCTGGGTTTCTGACCAGTGTGCTTATGACCACTGTGTTTCTTCACCGTGTTTCTGACCACGGTGTTCCTGACCAGTGTGTTTCTGACCACTGTGTTTCTGACCACTGTGTTTCTGACCACTGTGTTTCTTCACCGTGTTTCTGACCACGGTGTTCCTGACCAGTGTGTTTCTGACCACTGTGTTTCTGACCACTGTGTTTCTGACCACTGTGTTTCTGACCACTGTATTTCTGACCACTGTGTTTCTGACCACTGTGTTTCTGGCTATTGTGTTCCTGACCACTGTCTTTCTGACCACTGTGTTTCTGAACAGTGTGTTTCTGACCAATGTGTTTCTTACCACTGTGTTTCTGACCATTGTGTTTCTGACCACTGTGTTTCTGACCAATGTGTTTCTGACCAGTGTGTTCCTGGCAACTGTGTTTCTGACCACTGTGTTTGTGACCAGTGTGTTTCTGAACAGTGTGTTTCTGACCATTATGTTCATGGCCAGTGTGTTTCTGACCACTGTGTTTCTGACCACTGTGTTTTTGACCAGTGTGCTTCTATCCACTGTGTTTCTGACCACTGTGTTTCTGACCACTTTGTTTATGACCACTGTGTTTCTGACCACTGTGTTTCAGACCACTTTGTTTCTGACCACTGTGTTTCTGACCACTGTGTTTCAAACCACGGTGTTTCTGACCACTGTGTTTCTGACCACTGTGTTTCTGACCACTGTGTTTCTGACCAGTGTGTTTCTGACCACTGTGTTTGTGACCAGTGTGTCTCTGACCACTGTGTGTCTGACCAAAGTGTGTCTGACCACTGTGTTTATGACCACTGTGTTTCTGACCAGTGTGTTTCTGACCAGCGTGTTTCTGACCACTGTGTTTCTGACCACTGTGTTTCTGACCACTGTGTTTCTGACCAGTGTGTTTCTGACCACTGTGTTTGTGACCAGTGTGTCTCTGACCACTGTGTGTCTGACCAAAGTGTGTGTGACCACTGTGTTTATGACCACTGTGTTTCTGACCAGTTTGTTTCTGATCACTGTGTTTCCGACTTGAGTGTTTCTGACCAGTGTGTTTGTGACTGCTGTGTTTCTGGCCAATGTGTTTCTGAAGAGTGTTTTTCTGACCACTGTGTTTTGGACCAGCGTGTTTCTGACCACTGTGTTTTTGACAACTGTGTTTCTGTCCATTGTGTTTCTGACCAGTGTGTTTCTGACCAGTGTGTTTGTGACCAGTGTGTTTCTGACCACTGTGTTTCTGACCACTGTGTTTCCGACCAGTGTGTTTCTGACCATTGTGTTTCTGAGCAGTGTATTCCTAACCAGTGTGTTTCTGACCACTGTGTTTCTGACCACTTTGTTTCTGACTACTGTGTTTCTGACCAGTGTGTTTCTGACAAGTGTCTTTCTGACCAGTGTAGTTCTGACCACTGTGTTTCAAACCACTCTCTTTCTGACCACTGTGTTTCTGACCACTGTGTTTCTGACCATTGTGTTTCTGACCAGTGTGTTGTTTAACAGTGTGTTTGTGACCAGTGTGTCTGACCATTGTGTGTCTGACCAATGTGTGTCTGACCACTGTGTTTCTGACCACTGTGTTTCCGACCAGTTTATTTCTGATCACTGTGTTTCCGACCACGGTGTTTCTGACCAGTGTGTTTATGGCTACTGTGTTTCTGTTCACTGTGTTTCTGACCACTGTGTGTCTGACCACTGTGTTTATGACCACTGTGTTTCTGACCACTATGTTTCTGACAACTGTGTTTCTGACCACTGCGTTTCTGACCACTGTGTTTCTGACAACTGGGTTGCTGTCCGGTGTGTTTTTTTACCACTGTCTTTCTGACCACAGTGTTTATGACCACTGTGTTTCTTACTTCTGTGTTTCTGAGCAATGTGTTTCTGACCACTGTGTTTCTGACCATTGTGTTTCTGACCACTGTGTTTCTGACCACTGTGTTTCTGACCACTGTGTTTCTGACCACTGGGTTTCTGACCAGTGTGTTTATGACCTTCTGTGTTTCTGACCACTGTGTTTCTGACCATTGTTTTTCTGAGCAGTGTGTTTCTTACCACTTTGTTTCCGACCACTGTGTTTGTGACCACTGTGTTCCTGACCTCTGTGTTTCTGACGCTGGGTTTCTGACCAGTGTGTTTCTGACCACTGTGTTTGTGACCACTGTGTTCATGACCACTGTGTTTCTGACGCTCGGTTTCTGACCAGTTTGTATATGACCACTGTGTTTCTGACCACTGTGGCGGTGACCACTGTGTTTCTGACCAATGTGTTCCTGACCACTGTGTTTCTGACCACTATGTTTCTGACCACTGTGTTTCTGACCGCTGTGTTTCTTACCACTGTGTTTCTGACCAGTGTGTTTCTGAACAGTGTGTTTCTGACCATTATATTTATGACCAGTGTGTTTCTGACCACTGTGTTTCTGACCAGTGTGTTTCTGACCAGTGTGTTTCTGACCACTGTGTTTCCGACCACAATGTTTCTGATTAGTGCGTTTCTGACCACCGTGTTTCTGACCACTCTGTTTCTCACCACTGTGTTTCTGACCACCGTGTTTCTGACCAATGTGTTCCTGACAAGTGTGTTTCTGACCACAGTGTTTCTGACCACAGTGTTTCTGACCACTGGGTTTCTGTCCAGTGTGTTTATGACCACTGTCTTTCTGACCACTGTGTTTATGACCAATGTGTTTCTGACCACTGTGTTTCTAAGCAGTGTGTTTCTGACCAGTGTGTTTCTGACCAGTGTGTTTCTGACCACTGTGTTTCTGACCACTGTGTTTCTGACCTGTGTGTTTCTGACCAATGTGTTTCTGACCACTGTGTTTCTGACCACTGTGTTTCTTACCACTGTGTTTCTGACCACTGTGTTTCTGACCAGTGTGTTTCTGACCAATGTGTTTCTAACCACTGTGTTTCTGACCACTCGGTTTCTGACCAGTGTGTTTATAGCCACTATGTTCTGACCACTGTGTTTCTGACCACTGTGTTTCTGACCATCGTGTTCCTGACCACTGTGTTTCTGACCACTGTGTTTCTGACAACTGTGTTTCTGACCACTGTGTTTCTGTCCACTGTGTTTCTGACCACTGTGTTTCTGACCACTGTGTTTCTTACCACTGTGTTTCTGACCACTGTGTTTCTGACCAGTGTGTTTCTGACCAATGTGTTTCTAACCACTGTGTTTCTGACCACTCGGTTTCTGACCAGTGTGTTTATAGCCACTATGTTCTGACCACTGTGTTTCTGACCACTGTGTTTCTCACCACTATGTTTCTGACCACTGTGTATTGAGCACTGTGTTTCTAAACACTGTGTTTCTGACCACTGTGTTCTGACCACTGTGTTTACTACCTCTGTGTTCCTGACTAGTGTGTTTTTGACCACTGTGTTTCTGACCACTGTGTTTCTGACCACTGTGTTTCAGACGCTGGGTTTCTGACCAGTGTGTTTATGACCACTGTGTTTCTGACCACTGTGTTTCTGACAACTGTGTTTCTGACCACTGTGTTTCTGACCATTGTGTTCCCGACCACCGTGTTTCTGGCCACTGTGTTTCTGAACATTGTCTTTCTGACCACTGTGTTTCTTACCACTGTGTTTCTGACCATTGTGTTTCTGACCACTGTGTTTCTGATCACTGTGTTTCTGACCAGTGTGTTTCTGACCACTGTGTTTCTAACGACTCTGCATCTTATCACTGCGTTTCTGACCAGTGTGTTTCTGAACAGTGTGTTTCAGACCATTATGTTTATGACCAGTGTGTTTCTGACCGCTGTGTTCCTGACCACTGTGTTACCGACAGTGTGCTTCTAACCACTGTGTTGCTGTCCACTGTGTTTCTGACCACTTTGTTTTTACCGTTGTGTTTCTGACCATTGTGTTTCTGACCAGTAAGTTTCTGACCACTGTGTTTCTGACCACTATGTTTTTAACCAGTGTGTTTCTGACCACTGTGTTTTTGACCAGTGTGTTTCTCACCACTGTGTTACTGACCACTGTGTTTCTGACCACTGTGTTTATGACCACTGTCTTTCTGACCACTGTGTTTATGACCGCTGTGTTTCTGACCACTGTGTTTCTGAGCAGTGTGTTTCTGACCAGTGTGTTTATGACCAGTGTGTTTCTGACAACTGTGTTTCTGACCACTGTGTTTTTGTCCACTGTGCTTCTGACCACTGTGTTTCTGACCAGTGTGTTTCTGACCTCTGTGTTTCTGACCACTGTGTTTCTGACCACTTGGTTTCCGACCAGTGTGTTTATGACCATTGTATTTCAGACTACTGTGTTTCTGACCACTGTGTTTCTGACCACTGTGTTCTGACCATTGTGTTTCTTACCTCTATGTTCGTGACCAGGGTGTTTCTGACTATTATGTTTCTGACCACTGTGTTTCTGACCACTGTGTTTCTGACCACTGTGTTTCTGACCACTATGTTTCTGACCACTGTGTTTCTGACCATCGTGTTCCTGACCAGTGTGTTTCTGACCACTGTGTTTCTGAACAGTGTGTTTCCGACCACTGTGCTTCTTACCACTGTGTCCCTGACCATGGTGTTTCCGACAACTGTGTTTCTGACCACTGTGTTTCTGACCAGTGTTTTTCTGACCACTGTGTTTGTGACCACTGTGTTTCTTACCACTGTGTTTCTGACCAGTGTGTTTCTCAACAGTGTGTTGTTGACCACTATGTTTATGACCAGTGAGTTTCTGACCACTGTGTTTCTGACCACTGTTTTTCTGACCAGTGTGCTTCTAACCACTGTGTTTCTGACCACAGTGTTTCTGACCACTTTGTTTCTGACCAGTGGGTTTCTGACCAGTGTGTTTATGACCACTGTCTTTCTGACCACTGTGTTTCTGACCACTGTGTTTCTGAAAACTGTGTTCTGACCACTGTGTTTCTGACCACCGTGTTCGTGACCAGTGTGTTTCTGACCATTGTGTTTCTGACCGCTGTGTTTCTGACCACAGTGTTTCTGACCAATGTGTTTCTGACAAGTGTGTTTCGGACCACTGTGTTTCTGACCACAGTGTTTCTGACCACTGGGTTTCTGTCCAGTGTGTTTATGACCACTGTCTTTCTGACCACTGTGTTTATGTCCACTGTGTTTCTGACCATTGCGTTTGTTAGCAGTGTGTTTCTGACCAGTGTGTTTTTGACCAGTGTGTTTCTGACCACTGTATTTCTGACCACTGTGTTTCTGACCTGTGTGTTTCTGACCAATGTGTTTCTGACCACTGTGTTTCTGACCACTGTGTTTCTTTCCACTTTGTTTCTGACCACTGTGTTTCTGACCAGTGTGTTTTTGACCAATGTGTTTCTGACCACTGTGTTTCTGACCACTCGGTTTCTGACCAGTGTGTTTATAGCCACTATGTTCTGACCACTGTGTTTCTGAGCACCGTGTTTCTGAGCACTGTGTTTCTGACCACTGTCTTCTGACCACTGTGTTTATTACCTCTGTGTTCCTGACCACTGTGTTTCTGACCACCGTGTTTCTGACCACTGTGTTTCTGAACAGTGTGTTTCTGACCACTGTGGTTCTTACCACTGTGTTTCTGACCACTGTGTTTCTGAGCACCATGTTTCTGACCACTGTGTTTCTGACCAGTGTGTTTCTGACCACTGTGTTTCTAACCACTGTGCATCTTATCACTGCATTTTTGACCAGTGTGTTTCTGACCACTGTGTTACCGACAGTGTGCTTCTAACCACTGTGTTGCTGTCCACTGTGTTTCTGACCACTTTGTTTTGACCATTGTGTTTCTGACCAGTGTGTTTCTGACCAGTGTGTTTCTGACCACTGTGTTTCTGACCACTGTGTTTCTGACCACCGTGTTT
>SZWC01011518.1:24446-55455 GCA_023375785.1 Penium margaritaceum | reverse complement strand
TGTGTTTCTGACCACTGTGTTTCTGACCACTGTGTTTCTGAGCACTGTGTTTGTGACCACTATGTTTCTGACCACTCTGTTCTGACCACTGTGTTGCTTATCTCTGTGTTCCTGACAAGTGTGTTTCTGACCACTATGTTTCTGACCACTGTGTTTCTGACCACTGTGTTTCTGACCACTGTGTTTCTGACCACTATGTTTCTGACCACTGGGTTTCTGACCATCGTGTTCCTGACCACTGTGTTTCTGACCACTGTGTTTCAGAACAGTGTGTTTTTGACCACTGTGTTTCTTACCACTGTTTTTGTGACCATGGTATTTCTGACCACTGTGATTCTGACCACTGTGTTTCTGACCAGTGTTTTTCTGACCACTGTGTTTGTGACCACTGTGTTTCTTACCACTGTGTTTCTGACCAGTATGTTTCTCATCAGTGTGTTTTTGACCACTATGTTTATGACCAGTGTGTTTCTGACCACTGTGTTTTTGACCACTGTGTTTCTGACCAGTGTGCTTCTAACCACTGTGTTTCTGACCACTGTGTTTCTGACCACTTTGTTTCTGACCACTATGCTTGTGACCACTGTGTTTATGACTAGTGTGTTTCTGACAGGTGTGTTTTCGACCAGTGTGTTTCTGACCAGTGTCTTTCTGACTACCGTGTTTCCGACCATAATGTTTCTGACCACTTTGTTTCTGACCACTATGTTTCTGACCACTGTGTTTCTGACCACTGTGTTTCTGACCACTGTGTTTCTGACCACTTTGTTTCTGACCACTTGGTTTCTGACTAGTGTATTTATGACCACTGTGTTTCTGACCACTGTGTTCTGACCACTGTGTTTCTGACCTCTGTCTTCATGACCAGTGTGTTTCTGACCATTGTGTTTCTGACCGCTGTGTTTCTGACCACAGTGTTTCTGACCACTGTGTTTCTGACAAATGTGTTTCTAACCACTGTGTTTCTGACCACTGTGTTTCTAACCACTGTGTTTCTGACCAGTTAGTTACTGACCACTGTGTTTCTGACCACTTTGTTTCTGACCACTATGTTTGTGACCACTGTGTTTCTGACTAGTGTGTTTCTGACAAGTGTGTTTTCGACCAGTCTGTTTCTGACCAGTGTCTTTCTGACCACCGTGTTTCTGACCAGAATGTTTCTGACCAGTGTGTTTCTGACCACTGTGTTTCTGACCACAGTGTTTCTGACAACTGTATTTCTGACCACTGGGTTTCTGACAAGTGTGCTTATGACCATTGTGTTTCTGACCACTGTGTTTCTGACCACTGTGTTTCTGAGCAGTGTGTTTTTGACCACTGAGGTTTTGACCACTGTGTTTTGACCACCGTGTTTCTTACCTCTGTGTTCCTCACCAGTGTGTTTCTGACCACTATGTTTCTGACCACTGTGTTTCTGACCACTGTGTTTCTGACCACTTTGTGTCTGACCACTGTGTTTCTGACCATCGTGTTCCTGACCACTGTGTTTCTGACCACCGTGTTTCTGACCATGGTGTTTCTGACCACCGTGTTTGTGACCACTGTGTTTCTTACCACAGTGTTTCTGACCATGGTGTTTCTGACCACCGTGTTTGTGACCACTGTGTTTCTAACCAATGCGTTTCTGACTAGTTTGTTTCTCAACAGTGCGTTTTTGACCACTATGTTTATGACCAGTGTGTTTCTGACCACTGTGTTTCTGACCACTGTGTTTCTGACCAGTGTGCTTCTAACCACTGTGTTTCTGACCACTGTGTTTCTGACCATTTTGTTTCTGACCACTGTGTTTCTGACCAGTGTGTTTCTCACCAGTGTGTTTCTGACCACTGTGTTCCTGACCACTGTGTTTCTGACCAGTTTGTATCTGACCACTGTGTTTCTGACCACTGTGTTTCTGACCAGTTAGTTTCTGACCACTGTGTTTCTGACCAGTTTGTTTCTGACCACTATGTTTGGGACCACTGTGTTTCTGACTAGTGTGTTTCTGACAAGTGTGTTTTTGACCATTGTGTTTCTGACCAGTGTCTGTCTGACCACCGTGTTTCTGACCAGAATGTTTCTGACCACTGTGTTTCTGACCACTGTGTTTCTGACCACTGTGTTTCTGACCACTGTGTTTCTGACCACTGTGTTTCTGACCACTGTGTTTCTGGGCACTGTGTTTCTGACCAGTGTGTTTAAGACCACAATGCTTCTGACCACTGTGTTTCTAACCGCTGTGTTTGTGACCAGTGTGTTTCTGACCACAGTGTTTCTGACCACTGTGTTTCTGACAACTGTTTCTCTGACCACTGTGTTTCTGACCAGTGTGTTTCTGACTAGTCTTTTTCTGACCAATGTGTTTCTGACCAGTGTGTTTGTGACCACTGTGTTTCTGACCAGTGTGTTTCTGACCACTGTGTTTCTGACCAGTGTGTTTCTGACCTCTGTGTTTCTGACCAGTGTGTTTCTGACCACTGTGTTTCTGACCACTGTGTTTTTGACCACTGTGTTTCTGACCACTGTGTTTCTGACCACTGTGTTTCTGACCACTGTGTTTCTGACCACTGTGTTTCTGACCACTGTGTTTCTGACCACTGTGTTTCTGACCACTGTGTTTCTGACCACTGTGTTTCTGACCACTGTGTTTCTGACCACTGTGTTTCTGACCACTGTGTTTCTGACCACTGTGTTTCTGACCAGTGTGTTTCTGACCACTGTGTTTCTGACCACTGTGTTTTTGACCACTGTGTTTCTGACCACTGTGTTTCTGACCACTGTGTTTCTGACCACTGTGTTTCTGACAATTGTGTTTCTGACCAGTGTGTTTCTGACCACTGTGTTTTTTACCACTGTGTTTCTGACAATTGTGTTTCTGACGACTGTGTTTCTGACCACTGTGTTTCTGACCTGTTTTTTTCAGACCACCGTGTTTTTGACCACTGTGTTTCTTACCACTGTGTTTCTGACCAGTGTGTTTCTCAACAGTGTGTGTCTGACCAGTGTGG
The DNA here is from genome assembly GCA_023375785.1 of Penium margaritaceum. Lineage (NCBI taxonomy): Eukaryota > Viridiplantae > Streptophyta > Zygnematophyceae > Desmidiales > Peniaceae > Penium > Penium margaritaceum. Next base: position 52,468 of record SZWC01011518.1, on the reverse strand, counting down.
TTCTAACCACTGTGTTTCTGACCACTATGTTTCTGACCACCTTGTTTCTGAACACCGTGTTTCTGACTAGTATGTTTCTGACCAGTGTGTTTCTGACCACTGTGTTCCTGACCACTGTGTTTCTGACCAGTGTGTTCCTCACCACTGTGTTTCTGACCACAGTGTTTCTGACTACTGTGTTTCTGACCTTTGTGTTTCTGACCATTGTGTTTATGACCAGCATGTTTCTGACCACTGTGGTTTTGACCACTTTGTTTCTGAGCACTGGGTTTCTGACCAGTGTGTTTATGACCACTGTGTTTCTGACCACTGTGTTTCTGACCACTGTGTTTCTAACCACTGTGTTTCTGAGCATTGTGTTTCTGACCACTGTGTTTCTGACCACTGTGTTGTGCCCATTGTGTTTCTGACCTCCGTGTTCATGACCATTGTGTTTCTAACCAATGTGTTTCTAACCACTGTGTTTCTGACCACTGTGTTTCTGACCACTGTGTTTCTGACCAGTTAGTTTCTGACCACTGTGTTTCTGACCATTTTTTTCTGACCACTATGTTTGTTACCACTGTGTTTCTGACTAGTGTGTTTCTGACCATCTTTTTCTGACCACTGTGTTTGTTACCACTGTGTTTCTGACCACTGTGTTTCTGACCACTGTGTTTCTGACCACAGTGTTTCTGACCAGTTTTGTTTGCTGACCACTGTGTTTTTGACCAGTGTGTTTCTTATCACCGTGTTTCTGACCAGTGTGTTTCTCAACAGTGGGTTTCTGACCACTGTGTTTATGGCCAGTGTGTTTCTGACCACTGTCTTTCTGACCAGTGTGCTTCTAACCACTGTGTTTCTGACCACTGTGTTTCTGACCACTTTGTTCCTGACCACTGTGTTTCTGACCAGTGTGTTTCTGACCAGTGTGTTTCTGACCACTGTGTTCCTGACCAGAGTGTTTCTGAGCAGTGTGTTTCTGACCTCTGTGTTTCTGACCACAGTGTTTCTGACCACTGTGTTTCTGACCATTGTGTTTCCCACCATTGTGTTTATGACCAGCGTGTTTCTGACCACTGTGTTTCTGACCACTTTGTTTCTGAGCACTGGGTTTCTGACCAGTGTGTTTATGAACACTGTGATTCTGACCACTGTGTTTCTGACCACTGTGTTTCTGAGTAGTGTGCTTCTGACCACTGTGTTTCTGACCACTGTGTTGTGACCATTGTGTTTCTGACCTCCGTGTTCATGACCAGTGTGTTTCTGTCCATTGTGTTTCTGACCACTGTGTTTCTGACCAGAGTGTTTCTGACCACTATGTTTCTAACCAATGTGTTTCTAACCACCGTGTTTCTGACCACTGTGTTTCTGACCACTTTGTTTCTGACCAGTTTGTTTCTGACCACTGTGTTTCTGACCAGTTTGTTTTTGACCACTATGTTTGTGACCACTGTGTTTCTGACTAGTTTGTTTCTGACCAGTGTGTTTCTGACCACTGTGTTTCTGACCACCGTGTTTCTGACCACTGTGTTTCTGACCACTTTGTTTCTGACCAGTTTGTTTCTGACCACTGTGTTTCTGACCAGTTTGTTTTTGACCACTATGTTTGTGACCACTGTGTTTCTGACTAGTTTGTTTCTGACCAGGGTGTTTCCGACCAGTGTGTTTCTCACCAGTGTGTTTCTGACAACTGTATTCATGACCACAATGTCTCTGACCACTGTGTTTCTGACCACTGTGTTTCTGACCACTATGTTTCTGACCACTGTGTTTCTGACCACTGTGTTTCTGACCACTGTGTTTCTGACCACTGTGCTTAAGACCACAATGCTTCTGACCACTGTGTTTCTGACCGCTGTGTTTGTGACCAGTGTGTTTCTGAGCACAGTGTTTCTGACCACTGTGTTTCTGACCACAGTGTTTCTGACCAGTGTGTTTCTGACCAGTGTGTTTCTGAGCACTGTGTTCTGACCACTGGGTTTCTGACCTCTGTGTTCCTGAACAGTGTGTTTCTTACCACTGTGTTTCTGACCACTGTGTTTCTGACCAGTGTGTTTCTGACCACTGTGTGTCTGACCACTGTGTTTCTGACCATTGTGTTTCTGACCTATGTCTTCCTGACCAGTGTGTTTCTGACCACTGTGTTTCTGACCACTGTGTTTCTGACCACTGCGTTTCTGACCTCTGTGGTCCTGACCAGTGTGTTTCTGACCACAGTGTGTCTGACCAGTGTGTTTGTGATCACTGTGTTTCTGACCACTGTGTTTCTGACCACTGTGTTTCTGACAACTGTGTTTCTGACCAGTGTGTTTCTGACCACTTGGTTTCCTACCATTGTGTTTATGACCACTGTGTTTCTGACCACTGTATTTCTGACCACTGTGTTTCTCACCAATGTGTTTATGAGCAGTGTGTTTCTGACCACTGTGTTCTGACCACTGTGTTTCTGACCTCTGTGTTCATGACCAGTGTGTTTATGACCACTGTGTTTCTGACCACTGTGTTTCTCACCAATGTGTTTATGAGCAGTGTGTTTCTGACCACTGTGTTCTGACCACTGTGTTTCTGACCTCTGTGTTCATGACCAGTGTGTTTATGACCACTGTGTTTCTGACCACTGTGTTCCTGACAACTGTGTTTCTGACCACTGTGTTTCTTATCACTGTGTTTCTGACCAGTGTGTTTCTGAACAGTGTGATTCTGACCACTATGTTTATGACCAGTGTGTCTCTGACCACTGTGTTTCTGACCACTGTGTTCCTGACAACTGTGTTTCTGACCACTGTGTTTCTTATCACTGTGTTTCTGACCAGTGTGTTTCTGAACAGTGTGATTCTGACCACTATGTTTATGACCAGTGTGTCTCTGACCACTGTGTTTCTGACCACTGGGTTTCTTACGAGTGTGTTTATGACCACTGTGTTTCTGACTACTGTGTTTCTGACCTCTGTGCTTCTGACCACTGTTTCTCTGACCACTGTTTCTCTGACCAGTGTGTTTATGACCACTGTGTTTCTGAACACCGTGTTTCTGACCACTGTGTTTCTAACCACTGTGTTTCTGAGCAATGTGTATCTGACCACTGTGTTTCTGACCACTGTGTTTTGACCATTGTGTTTCTGACCTCCGTGTTCATGACCAGTGTGTTTCTGACCATTGTGTTTCAGACCACTGTGTTTCTGACCACAGTGTTTCTGACCACTCTGTTTCTAACCAATGTGTTTCTAACAACTGTGTTTCTGACCACTGTGTTTCTGAACACTGTGTTTCTGACCAGTTTTTTTTCTGACCACTATGTTCATTACCACTGTGTTTCTGACTAGTGTGTTTCTGACCAGTGTGTTTCCGACCAGTGTGTTTCTGACCAGTGTGTTTCTGACGACCGTATTTCTGACAACAATGTTCTGACCACTGTGTTTCTGACCACTGTGTTTCTGACCACTGTGTTTCTGACCAGTGTGTTTAAGACCACAATGCTTCTGACCACTGTGTTTCTGACCGCTGTGTGTGACCAGTGTGTTTCTGACCACAGTGTTTCTGACCACTGTGTTTCTGACAACTGACCAGTGTGTTTCTGACCAGTGTGTTTCTGACTAGTCTATTTCTGACCAATGTGTTTCTGACCAGTGTGTTTCTGACCACTGTGTTTTTAACCAGTGTGTTTCTGACCACTGTGTTTCTGACCAGCGTGTTTCTGACCATTGTGTTTCTGACCCCTGTGTTTTTGACCAGTGTGTTTCTGACCACTGTGTTTCTGTCCAGTGTGTTTCTGACCACAGTGTTTCTGACAACTGTGTTTCTGACCAGTATGTTTGTGACCACTGTGTTTCTGACCAGTGTGTTTCTGACCACTGTGTTTTTAACCAGTGTGCTTCTGACCACTGTGTTTCTGACCAGTGTGTTTCTGACCATTGTGTTTCTGACCACTGTGTTTTTTACCAGTGTGTTTCTTACCACCGTGTTTCTGTCCAGTGTGTTTCTGACCACAGTGTTTCTGACCACTGTGTTTCTGACCACTGTGTTTCTGACCACTGTGTTTCTGACCACGGTGTTTCTGACCACTGTCTTTCCGAACAGTGTGTTTCTGACCACTGTGTTTGTTACCACTGTGTTTCTGACCACTGGATTTCTGACCACTGTGTTTCTGACCACAGTGTTTCTGACCAGTTTTTTTCTGACCACTGTGTTTTTGACCACTATGTTTCTTACCACCGTGTTTCTGACCAGTGTGTTTCTCAACAGTGGGTTTCTGACCACTGTGTATATGGCCAGTGTGCTTCTGACCACTGTCTTTCTGACCAGTGTGCTTCTAACCATTGTGTTTCTGACCACTGTGTTTCTGACCACTTTGTTCCTGACCACTGTGTTTCTGACTAGTGTGTTTCTGACCAGTGTGTTTCTGACCACTGTGTTCCTGACCACAGTGTTTCTGACCAGTGTGTTTCTGACCACTGTGTTTCGGACCACAGTGTTTCTGAACACTGTGTTTCTGACCATTGTGTTTCTCACCATTGTGTTTATGACCAGCGTGTTTCTGACCACTGTGTTTCTGACCACTTTGTTTCTGAGCACTGGGTTTCTGACCAGTGTGTTTATGACCACTGTGTTTCTGACCACTGTGTTTCTGACCACTGTGTTTCTGACCACTGTGTTTCTGAGTAGTGTGCTTCTGACCACTGTGTTTATGAACACTGTGTTGTGACCATTGTGTTTTTGACCTCCGTGTTCATGACCAGTGTGTTTCTGACCATTGTGTTTCTGACCACTGTGTTTCTGACCAGAGTGTTTCTGACCACTATGTTTCTAACCAATGTGTTTCTAACCACTGTGTTTCTGACCACTGTGTTTCTGACCACTTTGTTTCTGACCAGTTTGTTTCTGACCACTGTGTTTCTGACCAGTTTGTTTTTGACCACTATGTTTGTGACCACTGTGTTTCTGACTAGTGTGTTTCTGACCAGTGTGTTTCTGACCACTATGTTTCTAACCACTGTGTTTCTAACCACTGTGTTTCTAACCACTGTGTTTCTCACCACTGTGTTTCTGACCACTGTGTTTCTGACCACTTTGTTTCTGACCAGTTTGTTTCTGACCACTGTGTTTCTGACCAGTTTGTTTTTGACCACTATGTTTGTGACCACTGTGTTTCTGACTAGTGTGTTTCTGACCGGTGTGTTTCCGACCAGTGTGTTTCTCACCAGTGTGTTTCTGACAACCGTATTTCTGACCACAATGCCTCTGACCACTGTGTTTCTGACCACTGTGTTTCTGACCACTGTGTTTCTGACCACTGTGTTTCTGACCACTGTGTTTCTGACCACTGTGTTTTTGACCAGTGTGTTTAAGACCACAATGCTTCTGACCACTGTGTTTCTGTCCGCTGTGTTTATGACCAGTGTGTTTCTGAGCACAGTGTTTCTGACCACTGTGTTTCTGACCACTGTGTTTCTGACCACTGTGTTTCTGACCAGTGTGTTTATGAGCACTGTGTTCTGACCACTGGGTTTCTGACCTCTGTGTTCCTGACCAGTGTGTTTCTTACCACTGTGTTTCTGACCACTGTGTTTCTGACCAGTGTGTTTTTGACCACTGTGTGTCTGACCACTGTGTTTCTGACCATTATGTTTCTGACCTATGTGTTCCTAACCAGTGTGTTTCTGACCACTGTGTGTCCGACCACTGTGTTTCTGACCACTGCATTTCTGACCTCTGTGGTCCTGACCAGTGTGTTTCTGACCACAGTGTTTATGATCAGTGTGTTTCTGATCACTGTGTTTCTGACCACTGTGTTTCTGACCACTATGTTTCTGACAACTGTGTTTCTGACCAGTGTGTTTCTGACCACTGTGTTTTTGACAACTTTGTTTCTGACCACTTGGTTTCTGACCATTGTGTTTATGACCACTGAGTTTCTGACCACTGTATTTCTGACCACCGTGTTTCTCACCAATGTGTTTATGAGCAGTGTGTTTCTGACCACTGTGTTCTGACCACTGTGTTTCTGACCTCTGTGTTCATGACCAGTGTGTTTATGACCACTGTGTTTCTGACCACTGTGTTCCTGACAACTGTGTTTCTGACCACTGTGTTTCTTATCACTGTGTTTCTGACCAGTGTGTTTCTGAACAGTGTGATTCTGACCACTATGTTTATGACCAGTGTGTTTCTCACCACTGTCTTTCTGACCACCGGGTTTCTTACGAGTGTGTTTATGACCACTGTGTTTCTGACTACTGTGTTTCTGACCTCTGTGCTTCTGACCACTGTTTTTCTGACCATTGTTTTTCTGACCACTGTGTTTCTGACCACTGTGTTTCTGACCACTGTGTTTCTGACCATTGTGTTCCTGACCGGTGTGTTTCTGACCAGTGTGTTTCTGACCACTGTGTTTCTAACCACTCTGTTTATGACCAGTGTGTTTCTGACCATTACGTTTCTGATACTGTATTTTGACCTCTGTGTTTCTGACCTGTGTGTTTCTGACCAGTGTGTTTTTGACCAGTGTGTTTCTGACCAATAGGTTTCTGTCCAGTGTGTTTCTGACCACTGTGTTTCTGACCACTGTATTTCTGACCACTACATTTCTGAGCAGTGTCTTTCTGACCACTGTGTTTCTGACCACTGTGTTCTGACCACTGTGTTTCTGACCTCTGTGTTCCTCACCTGTGTGTTTCTGACCACTGTGTTTTGGACCACTGTGTTCCTGACCACTGTGTTTTTGACCACTGCGTTTCCGACCATTGTGTTCCTGACAACTGTGTTTCTGACCACTGTGTTTCTGACCACTGTGTTTCTGACCACCGTGTTTCTGACAAGTGTGTTTCTGAACAGTGTGTTTCCGAGCACTATGTTTATGACCAGTGTGTTTCTGACCACTGTGTTTCTGACCACTGTGTTTCTGACCAGTGTGTTTCTGACCTCTGTCTTTCTGACCACTGTGTTTCTGACCACAGTGTTTCTTACCACTCTGTGTCTGAGCAGTGTGTTTCTGGCCACTGTGTTTCTGACCACTGTGTTCTGACCACTGTGTGTCTGACCTCTGTGTTCCTGACAAATGTGTTTCTGACCACTGTTTTTCTGACCACTGTGTTTATGACCACTGTCTTTCTGACCACTGTGTTTCTGACCACTGTGTTTCTGACCAGTGTGTTTCTGACCACTGTCTTTCTGACCACTGTGTTTCTGACCACTGTGTTTTTGACCACTGTGTTTCTGACCACTGTGTTTCGGACCACTTTGTTTCTGACCACTGTGTTTCTGACCACTATGTTTCTGACCACTGTGTTTCTGACCACTGTGTTTCTGACCAGTGTGTTTCTGACCACTGTCTTTCTGACCACTGTGTTTCTGACCACTGTGTTTTTGACCACTGTGTTTCTGACCACTGTGTTTCGAAGCAGTATGCTTCTAACCACTGTGTTTCTGACCCCTGTGTTTCGGACCACTTTGTTTCTGACCACTCGGTCTCTGACCAGTGTGTTTCTCACCACTGCGTTTCTGACCACTTTGTTCCCGACTACTGTGTTTCTGACCGGTGTGTTTCTGACCACTGTGTTTCTCACCACTGTGTTTCTGACCACTGTGTTTCTGACCACCGGGTTTCCGACCGCTGTGTTTCTGACCACTGTGTTCCTGACCAGTGTGTTTCTGACCACTGTGTTTGTGACCAGTGTTCTATTGACCACTCTGGGTCTGACCAATGTGTGTCTGACCACTGTTTTTCTGACCACTGTGTATCAGACCAGTGTGTTTCTGATCACTGTGTCTCCGACCACAGTGTTTCTGACCACTGTGTTTATGACTACAGTGTTTATGACCACTGTGTTTCTGACCACTGTGTTTCTCACCACTGTGTTTCTGACCACTGTGTTTCTAACCAGTATGCTTCTGACCACTATGGTTCTGACCACTGTGTTTCTGACCAGAGTTTTTCTGACCACTGTGTTTCTGACCAGTGTGTTTCTAACCAGTGTATTTTTGACCACTGTGTTTCTGACCACTGTGTTTCTGACCATTGTGTTTTTTGACCACTGTGTTTTTGTGACCACTGTGTTTCTGACCACTGTGTTTTTGACCAGTGTGCTTCTCACTCCTGTGTTTCTGAACCCTGTGTTTCTGACCACTTTTTTTCTGACCACTGTCTTGCTGACCTGTGTGTTTCTGACCAGTGTATTTCTGACCACTGTGTTTCTGACCACTGTGTCTCTGACCAGTGTGTTTCTGACCACTGTGTTTCTGACCACTGTGTTTCTGACCTGTGTTTCTGACCACTGTGTTTCTGACCAGTGTGTTTCTGACCAGTGTATTTCTGACCACTGTGTTTTTGACCACTGTGTTTTTGTGACCACTGTGTTTCTGACTAGTGTGTTTCTGCCCACTGTGTTTCTGCCCTGTGTTTCTGACCACTGTGTTTCTGACCAGTGTGTTTCTGACCACTGTGTTTCTGACCACTGTGTTTCTGACCACTGTGTTTCTGACCACTGTGTTTCTGAGCAGTGTATTTCTGACCACTCTGTTTCTGACCACTGTGTTTCGGACCACTGTGTTTCTGACCACTGCGTTCTGAGCACTGTGTTTCTCACCATTGTGTTCCTGACCAGTGTTTTTCTGACCACTGTGTTTCTGACCACTGTGTTTCTGACCACTGTGTTTCTGACCACTGTGCTTCTGAACAGTGTGTTTCTGACCTCTGTGTTTATGACCAGTGCGTTTCTGCCCACTGTGTTTCTGACCACTGTGTTTCTGCCCAGTGTGCTTCTAACCACTGTGTTTCTGACCCCTCAGTTTCTGACCACTTTGTTTCGGACCACCGTGTTTCTGACCAGTGTGTTTCTGACCAGAGTGTTTCCGACCACTGTGTTCCTGACTACTGTGTTACTGACCAGTGTGTTTCTAACCAGTGTGTTTCTGACCACTGTGTTTCTGACAACTTAGTTTCTGACCAATGTGTTTCTGACCACTGAGTTTCTCACCAGTGTGTTTCTGACCATTGTGTTTCTGACCACTGTGTTCCTGACCACTGGGTTTCTGACCAGTGTGTTCATGACCACTGTGTTTCTGACCACTGTGTTTCTGACCACTGTGTTTCTGACCACTGTGTTCCTGAGCAGTGTGTTTCTGACCACTGTGGTTCTGACCAATGTGTTCTAACCATTGTGTTCCTGACCTCTGTGTTCCTGACCAATGTGTTTCTTACCACTGTGTTTCTGACCGCTGTGTTTCTGACCACTGTGTTTCTGACCACTGTGTTTCTGACCACTATGTTTCTGACCATTGTGTTCCTGACGACTGTGTTTCTGACCACTGTGTTTCTGAACAGTGTGTTTCTGACCACTGTGTTTCTGACCACTGTGTTTCTGACCAATGTGTTTCTGACCAGTGTTTTTCTGACCACTGTGTTTGTGACCAGTGTTTTACTGACCACTCTGGGTCTGACCAATGTGTGTCTGACCACTGCTTTTCTGACCACTGTGTATCTAACCAGTGTGTTTCTGATCACTGTGTTTCCGACCACAGTGTTTCTGACCAGTGTGCTTATGACTACTGTGTTTCTGACCACTGTGTTTCTGACCACTGTGTTTCTCACCACTGTGTTTCTGACCACTGTGATTCTGACCGCTGTGTTTCTGACCAGAGTGTTTCTGACCAGTGTGTTTTTGACCACTCTCATTCTGACCACTGTGTTTCTGACCACTGTGTTTTCTGACGACTGTGTTTTTGTGACCACTGTGTTTCTGACCACTGTGTTTTTGACCAGTGTGCTTCTAACTCCTGTGCTTCTGACCCCTGTGTTCATTACCACTTTCTTTCTGACCACTGTGTTGCTGACCTGTGTGTTTCTGACCAGTGTGTTTCTGACCAGTGTGTTTCTGACCACTGTGTTTCTGACCACTGTGTTTCTGACCACTGTGTTTCTGACCACTGTGTTTCTGACCACTGTGTTTCTGAGCAGTGTGTTTCTGACCACTCTGTTTCTGACCACTGTGTTTCAGACCACTGTGTTTCTGACCACTGTGTTTCTGAGCACTGTGTTTCTGACCATTGTGTTCCTGACCACTGTGTTTCTGACCACTGTGTTCCTGACCACTATTTTTCTGACCACTGTGTTTCTGACCACTGTGTTTCTGAGCACTGTGTTTCTGACCATTGTGTTCCTGACCACTGTGTTTCTGACCACTGTGTTCCTGACCACTATTTTTCTGACCACTGTGTTTCTGACCACTTAGCTTCTGAACAGTGTGTTTCTGACCACTGTGTTTATGACCAGTGTGTTTCTGGCCACTTTGTTTCTGACCACTGTGTTTCTGACCAATTTTCTTCTAACCACTGTGTTTCTGACCCCTCTGTTTCTGACCACTTTGTTTCTGACCACTGTGTTTCTGACCAGTGTGTTTCTGACCAGAGTGTTTCCGACCACTGTGTTCCTGACTACTGTGTTTCTGACCAGTGTTTTTCTGACCAGTGTGTTTCTGACCACTGTGTTTCTGACCACTGTGTTTCTTACCACTATGTTTCTGACCATTGTGGTCCTGACCACTGTGTTTCTGACCACTGTGTTGTTGAACAGTGTGTTTCTGACCACTGTGTTTCTGACCACTGAGTTTCGGACCAATGTGTTTCTGACCAGTGTTTTTCTGACCACTGTGTTTGTGACCCGTGTTTTACTGACCACTCTGGGTCTGACCAACGTGTGTTTGACCACTGTTTTTCTGACCACTGTGTATCTGACCAGTGTGTTTCTGATCACTGTGTTTCCGACCTCAGTGTTTCTGACCAGTGTGTTTACGACTGCTGTGTTTCTGACCACTGTGTTTCTCACCACTGTGTTTCTGACCACTGTGATTCTGACCGCGGTGTTTCAGACCAGAGTGTTTCCGACCACTCTGTTTCTGACCAGTGTGTTTCTGACCAGTGTGTTTTTGACCACTCTGTTTCTGACCACTGTGTTTCTGACCACTGTGTTTTCTGACGACTGTGTTTTTGTGACCACTGTGTTTCTGACCACTGTGTTTTTGACCAGTGTGCTTCTAAATCCTGTGTTTCTGACCACTGTGTTCCTGACCACGTTGTTTCTGACCACTGTGTTGCTGACCTGTGTGTTTCTGACCAGTGTGTTTCTGACCACTGTGTTTCTGACCACTCTGTTTCTCACTAGTGTGTTTCTGACCAGTGTGTTTCTGACCACTGTGTTTCTGACCACTGTGTTTCTGACCACTGTGTTTCTGACCACTGTGTTTCTGACCAGTGTGTTTCTGACCACTGTGTTTCTGACCACTGTGTTTCTGACCACTGTGTTTCTGACCACTGTGTTTCTGACCAGTGTGTTTCGGACCACTGTGTTTCTGACAACTGTGTTTCTGACCACTGGGTTTCTGTCCAGTGTGTATATGACCACTGTCTTCCTAACCACAATGTTTCTGACCACAGTGTTTCTGACTACAATGTTTCTGAGCTGTGTGTTTCTGACCAGCGTGTTTCTGACCAGTGTGTTTCTGACAACTGTGTTTTTGACCATTGTGTTTCTGACCAGTGTGCTTCTGAGTACTGTGCTTCCGACCACTGTGTTTCTGACAACTGTGTTTCTTACCATAGTGTTTTTGACCACTGTGTTCCTGACCAGTGTGTTTCTGACCACTGTGTTTATGACCACTGTGTTTTTTACCACTAGGTTTCTGACCAGTGTGTTTATGACCACTGTTTTTCTGACCACTGTGTTTCTGACCACTGTTTTCTGACCACTGTGTTTATGAGCAGAGTGTTTCTGGCCACTGTGTTTCTAACCACTGTGTTCTGACCAATTTGTTTCTGACCTATGTGTTCCTTACCAGTGTGTTTCTGACCACTGTGTTTCTGACCACTGTGCTTCTGAGCACTGTGTTTCTGACCAGTGTGTTTCTGACAACTGTCTTTCTGACCACTGTGTTTCTGACCACTGTGTTTCTGACCACTGTGTTTCGGACCACTGTGTTTCTGAGCAGTGTGTTTCTGACCACTGTGTTTCTGACCACTCTGTTTCTGACCAGTGTGTTTCTGACCACTATGTTTCTGACCACTGTGTTTCTGACCACTCTGTTTCTGACCAGTGTGTTTCTGACCACTATGTTTCTGACCACTGTGTTTCTGACCACTCTGTTTCTGACCAGTGTGTTTCTGACCACTATGTTTCTGACCACTGTGTTTCTGACCACTCTGTTTCTGACCAGTGTGTTTCTGACCACTATGTTTCTGACCACTGTGTTTCTGACCACTCTGTTTCTGACCAGTGTGTTTCTGACCACTATGTTTCTGACCACTGTGTTTCTGACCACTCTGTTTCTGACCAGTGTGTTTCTGACCACTATGTTTCTGACCACTGTGTTTCTGACCACTCTGTTTCTGACCAGTGTGTTTCTGACCACTATGTTTCTGACCACTGTGTTTCTGACCACTCTGTTTCTGACCAGTGTGTTTCTGACCACTATGTTTCTGACCACTGTGTTTCTGACCACTCTGTTTCTGACCAGTGTGTTTCTGACCACTATGTTTCTGACCACTGTGTTTCTGACCACTCTGTTTCTGACCAGTGTGTTTCTGACCACTATGTTTCTGACCACTGTGTTTCTGACCACTCTGTTTCTGACCAGTGTGTTTCTGACCACTATGTTTCTGACCACTGTGTTTCTGACCACTCTGTTTCTGACCAGTGTGTTTCTGACCACTATGTTTCTGACCACTGTGTTTCTGACCACTCTGTTTCTGACCAGTGTGTTTCTGACCACTTTGTTTCTGACCAGTGTGCTTCTAATCACTGTGTTTCTGACCACTGTGTTTCTGACCACTTTGTTTCTGACCACTCTGTTTCTGACCAGTGTGTTTCTGACCACTATATTTCTGACCATTGTGTTTCTGACCACTATATTTCTGACCAGTGTATTTCTGACCACTGTGTTTCTGACCACTGTGTTTCTGACCACTGTGTTTCTTCCCACTGTGTTTCTGATCAATGTGTTTCTGACCAAAAAATTTCTAACCACTGTGTTTCTGACTACTGTGTTTCTGACCACTGGGTTTCTGTCCAGTGTGTTTATGACCACTGTATTTCTTACCACTGTGTTTATGACCACTGTGTTTTTTACCACTGTGTTTCTGAGCAGTGTGTTTCTGACTAGTGTGTTTCTGACCAGTGTGTTTTTGACCACTGTGTTTATGACCAGTGTGTTGTTGACCAGTGTGTTTCTGACCACTGTGTTTCTCACCACTGTGTTTCTGACCACTGTGTTTCTGACCAGTGTGTTTCTGACCAGTGTGTTTGTGACCACTGTGTTTCTGACCACTGTGTTTCTCACCACTGTGTTTCTGACCACTGTGTTTCTGACCAGTGTGTTTCTGACCAGTGTGTTTGTGACCACTGTGTTTCTGACCACTGTGTTTCTTACCACTGTGTTTCCGAGCAGTGTGTTTCTGACCACTTTGTTTCTGACCACTGTGTTCTAACTACTGTGTTTCTGACCTCTGTGTTCCTGACCAGTGTGTTTCTGACCACTGTGTTTCTGACCACTGTGTTCCGGACCAGTGTGTTGTTGACCAGTGTGTTTCTCACCACTGTGTTTGTGACCTCTGTGTTTCTGACCACTGTGTTTCTGACCAGTGTCTTTCTAACCAGTGTGTTTCTGACCAGTGTATTTCTGACCACTGTGTTTCTGACCACTGTGTTTGTGACCACTGTGTTTCTGACCACTATGTTTCTGACCACTCTGTTTCTGACCTCGGTGTTTCTGACCACTGCGTTTCTGACCACTGTGTTTCAGACCACTAGGTTTCTGACCAGTGTGTTTTGACCACTGTGTTTCTGCCCACTGTGTTTCTGACCACTATGTTTCTGACCACTCTGTTTCTGACCTCGGTGTTTCTGACCACTGCGTTTCTGACCACTGTGTTTCAGACCACTAGGTTTCTGACCAGTGTGTTTTGACCACTGTGTTTCTGCCCACTGTGTTTCTGACCACTATGTTTCTGACCACTCTGTTTCTGACCTCGGTGTTTCTGACCACTGCGTTTCTGACCACTGTGTTTCAGACCACTAGGTTTCTGACCAGTGTGTTTTGACCACTGTGTTTCTGCCCACTGTGTTTCTGACCACTATGTTTCTGACCACTCTGTTTCTGACCTCGGTGTTTCTGACCACTGCGTTTCTGACCACTGTGTTTCAGACCACTAGGTTTCTGACCAGTGTGTTTTGACCACTGTGTTTCTGCCCACTGTGTTTCTGACCACTATGTTTCTGACCACTCTGTTTCTGACCTCGGTGTTTCTGACCACTGCGTTTCTGACCACTGTGTTTCAGACCACTAGGTTTCTGACCAGTGTGTTTTGACCACTGTGTTTCTAACCACTATGTTTCTGACCACTCTGTTTCTGACCACGGTGTTTCTGACCACTGCGTTTCTGACCATTGTGTTCATGACCACTGTGTTTCTGACCACTGAGTTTCTGAACAGTGTTTTTCTGACCAATGTGTTTTTTACTACTGTGTTTCTAACCATTGTGTTTCTGACCACTGTGTTTCTGACCAATGTGTTTTTGACCAGTGTGTTTCTGCCCACTGTGTTTCTGACCACTCTGCATCTCACCACTGTGTTTGTGACCTCTGTGTTTCTGACCACTGTGTTTCTGACCAGTGTCTTTCTAACCAGTGTGTTTCTGACCAGTGTATTTCTGACCACTGTGTTTCTGTCCAGGGTGTGTCTGACAAATGTGTTTCTGACCACTGTGTTTCTAACCACTGTGTTTTTGACCACTGTGGTTCTGAACAGTGTGTTGCTGACCACTGTGTATGTGACCAGCTTGTTTGTGACCACTGTGTTTCTAACCATTGTGTTTCTGACCACTGTGTTTCTGACCAATGTGTTTTTGACCAGTGTGTTTCTGCCCACTGTGTTTCTGACCACTCTGCATCTCACCACTGTGTTTCTGACCAGTGTGTTTCTGAACAGTGTGTTTCCGACCATTACGTTTATGACCAGTGTGTTTCTGACGCTGGGTTTCTGACCAGTGTGTTTATGACCACTGTGTTTCTGACCACTCTGTTTCTGACCAGTGTGTTTCTGACCACTGTGTTTCTGAACACAGTGCTTCTGACCACTGTGTTTCTGACCAGTGTGTTTCTGACCACTGAGTTTCTGACCAGAGTGTGTCTGACCAATGTGTTTCTGACCACTGTGTTTCTAACCACAGTATTTCTGACCACTTTGGTTCTGAACATTGTGTTGCTGACCACTGTGTATCTGACGAGCGTGTTTGTGACCACTGTGTTTCTGACCACTGTGTTTCGGACCACTGTGTTTGTGAGCAGTGTGTTTCTGACCACTGTGTTTCAGACCCCTGTGTTTCTGACCACTGTGTTTCTGACCGCTGTGTTTCTAACCAGTGTGTTTCTGACCAGTTTGTTTCTGACCACTGTGTTTCTGACGAGAGTGTGTCTGACCAATGTGTTTCTGACCACTGTGTTTCTAACCACAGTATTTCTGACCACTTTGGTTCTGAACATTGTGTTGCTGACCACTGTGTATCTGACGAGCGTGTTTGTGACCACTGTGTTTCTGACCACTGTGTTTCGGACCACTGTGTTTGTGAGCAGTGTGTTTCTGACCACTGTGTTTCAGACCCCTGTGTTTCTGACCACTGTGTTTCTGACCGCTGTGTTTCTAACCAGTGTGTTTCTGACCAGTTTGTTTCTGACCACTGTGTTTCTGACGAGAGTGTGTCTGACCAATGTGTTTCTGACCACTGTGTTTCTAACCACAGTATTTCTGACCACTTTGGTTCTGAACATTGTGTTGCTGACCACTGTGTATCTGACGAGCGTGTTTGTGACCACTGTGTTTCTGACCACTGTGTTTCGGACCACTGTGTTTGTGAGCAGTGTGTTTCTGACCACTGTGTTTCAGACCCCTGTGTTTCTGACCACTGTGTTTCTGACCGCTGTGTTTCTAACCAGTGTGTTTCTGACCAGTTTGTTTCTGACCACTGTGTTTCTGACGAGAGTGTGTCTGACCAATGTGTTTCTGACCACTGTGTTTCTAACCACAGTATTTCTGACCACTTTGGTTCTGAACATTGTGTTGCTGACCACTGTGTATCTGACGAGCGTGTTTGTGACCACTGTGTTTCTGACCACTGTGTTTCGGACCACTGTGTTTGTGAGCAGTGTGTTTCTGACCACTGTGTTTCAGACCCCTGTGTTTCTGACCACTGTGTTTCTGACCGCTGTGTTTCTAACCAGTGTGTTTCTGACCAGTTTGTTTCTGACCACTGTGTTTCTGACGAGAGTGTGTCTGACCAATGTGTTTCTGACCACTGTGTTTCTAACCACAGTATTTCTGACCACTTTGGTTCTGAACATTGTGTTGCTGACCACTGTGTATCTGACGAGCGTGTTTGTGACCACTGTGTTTCTGACCACTGTGTTTCGGACCACTGTGTTTGTGAGCAGTGTGTTTCTGACCACTGTGTTTCAGACCCCTGTGTTTCTGACCACTGTGTTTCTGACCGCTGTGTTTCTGACCAGTGTGTTTCTGACCAGTGAGTTTCTGACCACTGTGTTTCAGATCACTGTGTTTCTGACCACTGTGTTTCTGACCGGTGTGTTTCTGACCTCTGTGTTTCTGAACACAGTGCTTCTGACCACTGTGTTTCTGACCAGTGTGTTTCTGACCAGTGAGTTTCTGACCACTGTGTTTCAGATCACTGTGTTTCTGACCACTGTGTTTCTGACCAGTGTGTTTCTGACCACTGTGTTTCTGAACACAGTGCTTCTGACCACTGGGTTTCTGACCAGTGTGTTTATGACCACTGTGTTTCTGACCACTGTGTTTCTGATTACTGTGTTTATGAGCAGTGTGTTTCTGACCACTGTGTTTCTGATCACTGTGGTTCTGACCACTGTGCTTATGACCACTGTGTTTCTTACCACTGGGTTTCTAACCAGTTTGTTCATGACCACTGTGTTTCTGACCACTGCGTTTCTGAGCACTGTGTTTCTGACGCTGGGTTTCTGACCAGTGTGTTTATGACCACCGTGTTTCTGACCACTCTGTTTCTGACCACTGTGTTTCTGACCAGTGTGTTTCTGCCCACTGTGTTTCTGACCACTGTGTTTCTGACCATTGTGTTTCTGACCATTCTGTTCATGACCACTGTGTTTCTAACCACTGAGTTTCTGAACAATATGTTTCTGACCAATGTGTTTATCACCACTGTGTTTCTGACCATTGTGTTTCTGACCACTGTGTTTCCGACCAATGTGTTTCTGACCAGTGTGTTTCTGCCCACTGTGTTTCTGACCACTGTGCATCTCACCACTGTGTTTCTGACCAGTGTGTTTCTGAACGGTGTGTTTCCGACCACTATGTTTATGACCAGTGTGTTTCTGACGCTGGGTTTCTGACCAGTGTGTTTATTACCACTATGTTTCTGACCACTCTGTTTCTGACCACTTTTTTTCTGACCAGTGTGCTTCTAATCACTGTGTTTCTGACCACTGTGTTTCTGACCACTTTGTTTCTGACCACTCTGTTTCTGACCAGTGTGTTTCTGACCACTGTGTTTCTGACCATTGTGTTTCTGACCACCATGTTTCTGACCAGTGTGTTTCTGACCACTGTGTTTTTGACCACTGTGTTTCTGACCACTGTGTTTCTGACCACTATGTTTCTGACCACTGTGTTTCTGACCATTGTGTTCCTGACCACTGTGTTTCTGACCACTATGTTTCTGACCACTGTGTTTCTGACCATTGTGTTCCTGACCACTGTGTTTCTGACCACTATGTTTCTGACCACTGTGTTTCTGACCATTGTGTTCCTGACCACTGTGTTTCTGACCACTATGTTTCTGACCACTGTGTTTCTGACCATTGTGTTCCTGACCACTGTGTTTCTGACCACTATGTTTCTGACCACTGTGTTTCTGACCATTGTGTTCCTGACCACTGTGTTTCTGACCACTATGTTTCTGACCACTGTGTTTCTGACCATTGTGTTCCTGACCACTGTGTTTCTGACCACTATGTTTCTGACCACTGTGTTTCTGACCATTGTGTTCCTGACCACTGTGTTTCTGACCACTATGTTTCTGACCACTGTGTTTCTGACCATTGTGTTCCTGACCACTGTGTTTCTGACCACTATGTTTCTGACCACTGTGTTTCTGACCATTGTGTTCCTGACCACTGTGTTTCTGACCACTATGTTTCTGACCACTGTGTTTCTGACCATTGTGTTCCTGACCACTGTGTTTCTGACCACTATGTTTCTGACCACTGTGTTTCTGACCATTGTGTTCCTGACCACTGTGTTTCTGACCACTATGTTTCTGACCACTGTGTTTCTGACCATTGTGTTCCTGACCACTGTGTTTCTGACCACTATGTTTCTGACCACTGTGTTTCTGACCATTGTGTTCCTGACCACTGTGTTTCTGACCACTATGTTTCTGACCACTGTGTTTCTGACCATTGTGTTCCTGACCACTGTGTTTCTGACCACTATGTTTCTGACCACTGTGTTTCTGACCATTGTGTTCCTGACCACTGTGTTTCTGACCACTATGTTTCTGACCACTGTGTTTCTGACCATTGTGTTCCTGACCACTGTGTTTCTGACCACTATGTTTCTGACCACTGTGTTTCTGACCATTGTGTTCCTGACCACTGTGTTTCTGACCACTATGTTTCTGACCACTGTGTTTCTGACCATTGTGTTCCTGACCACTGTGTTTCTGACCACTATGTTTCTGACCACTGTGTTTCTGACCATTGTGTTCCTGACCACTGTGTTTCTGACCACTATGTTTCTGACCACTGTGTTTCTGACCATTGTGTTCCTGACCACTGTGTTTCTGACCACTATGTTTCTGACCACTGTGTTTCTGACCATTGTGTTCCTGACCACTGTGTTTCTGACCACTATGTTTCTGACCACTGTGTTTCTGACCATTGTGTTCCTGACCACTGTGTTTCTGACCACTATGTTTCTGACCACTGTGTTTCTGACCATTGTGTTCCTGACCACTGTGTTTCTGACCACTATGTTTCTGACCACTGTGTTTCTGACCATTGTGTTCCTGACCACTGTGTTTCTGACCACTATGTTTCTGACCACTGTGTTTCTGACCATTGTGTTCCTGACCACTGTGTTTCTGACCACTATGTTTCTGACCACTGTGTTTCTGACCATTGTGTTCCTGACCACTGTGTTTCTGACCACTATGTTTCTGACCACTGTGTTTCTGACCATTGTGTTCCTGACCACTGTGTTTCTGACCACTATGTTTCTGACCACTGTGTTTCTGACCATTGTGTTCCTGACCACTGTGTTTCTGACCACTATGTTTCTGACCACTGTGTTTCTGACCATTGTGTTCCTGACCACTGTGTTTCTGACCACTATGTTTCTGACCACTGTGTTTCTGACCATTGTGTTCCTGACCACTGTGTTTCTGACCACTATGTTTCTGACCACTGTGTTTCTGACCATTGTGTTCCTGACCACTGTGTTTCTGACCACTATGTTTCTGACCACTGTGTTTCTGACCATTGTGTTCCTGACCACTGTGTTTCTGACCACTATGTTTCTGACCACTGTGTTTCTGACCATTGTGTTCCTGACCACTGTGTTTCTGACCACTATGTTTCTGACCACTGTGTTTCTGACCATTGTGTTCCTGACCACTGTGTTTCTGACCACTATGTTTCTGACCACTGTGTTTCTGACCATTGTGTTCCTGACCACTGTGTTTCTGACCACTATGTTTCTGACCACTGTGTTTCTGACCATTGTGTTCCTGACCACTGTGTTTCTGACCACTATGTTTCTGACCACTGTGTTTCTGACCATTGTGTTCCTGACCACTGTGTTTCTGACCACTATGTTTCTGACCACTGTGTTTCTGACCATTGTGTTCCTGACCACTGTGTTTCTGACCACTATGTTTCTGACCACTGTGTTTCTGACCATTGTGTTCCTGACCACTGTGTTTCTGACCACTATGTTTCTGACCACTGTGTTTCTGACCATTGTGTTCCTGACCACTGTGTTTCTGACCACTATGTTTCTGACCACTGTGTTTCTGACCATTGTGTTCCTGACCACTGTGTTTCTGACCACTATGTTTCTGACCACTGTGTTTCTGACCACTGTGTTTTTGACCACTGTGTTTCTGACCACTGTGTTTCTGCCCACTGTGTTTCTGACTACTGTGTTTCTGACCACTGGGTTTCTGTCCAGTGTGTTTATGACCACTGTCTTTCTTACCACTGTGTTTATGACCACTGTGTTTCTGACCACTGTGTTTGAGCAGTGTGTTTCTGACCAGTGTGTGTCTGACCACTGTGTTTCTGACCACTGTGTTTCTAACCACTATGTTTCTGACCATTGTGTTCCTGAGCACTGTGTTTCTGACCACCGTGTTTCTGAACAGTGTTTTTCTAACCAGTCCGTTTCTTACCACTGTGTTTCTGAGCAGTGTGTTTCTGAACACTGTGTTTTTTACCACCGTGGTCTGAGCACTGTGTTTCTGACCTCTGTGTTCCTGACCATTGTGTTTCTCACCACTGTGTTTCTGACCACTTTGTTTCTCACCACTGTGTTTCTGACCACTGTGTTTCTGACCACTGTGTTTCAGACCATTTTGTTCCTGAACATTGTGTTTCTGACCACTGCGTTTCTGAACAGTGTGTCTCTGACCACTGTGTTTACTACCACTCTGTTTCTGACCATTGTGTTTCTGACCACTGTGATTCTGACCACTGTGTTTCTGACCACTGTGTTTCTGACCATTGTGTTCCTGACCATTGTGTTTCTGACCACTGCGTTTCTGAACAGTGTGTCTCTGACCACTGTGTTTCCTACCACTCTGTTTCTGACCATTGTGTTTCTGACCACTGTGATTCTGACCACTGTGTTTCTGACCACTGTGTTCCTGACCAATGTGTTTCTAACCATTGTGTTTCTGACCACTATGTTTCTGACCAATGTGTTTCTGAACACTGTATTTCGGACCAATGTGTTTCTGACCACTATGTTTCTGACCGTTGTGTTCCTGACCACTGTATTTCTGGCCACCGTGTTTCTGAACAGTGTTTTTCTAACCAGTGTGTTTCTTACCACTGTGTTTCTGACCAATGTGTTTTGGACCACTGTGTTCCTGACCACTGTGCATTTCATCACTGTGTTTCTGACCACTGTGTTTCTGAACAGTGTGTTTCTGACCATTATGTTTATGACCAGTGTGTTTCTGACCGCTGTGTTTCTGACCACTTTTTTTCTGACCACTGTGTTTCTGACCACTGTGTTTCTCACCACTGTGTTTCTGACCACTGTGTTTCTCACCACTGTGTTTCTGACCACTGTGTTTCTCACCACTGTGTTTCTGACCACTGTGTTTCTCACCACTGTGTTTCTGACCACTGTGTTTCTCACCACTGTGTTTCTGACCACTGTGTTTCTCACCACTGTGTTTCTGACCACTGTGTTTCTCACCACTGTGTTTCTGACCACTGTGTTTCTCACCACTGTGTTTCTGACCACTGTGTTTCTCACCACTGTGTTTCTGACCACTGTGTTTCTCACCACTGTGTTTCTGACCACTGTGTTTCTCACCACTGTGTTTCTGACCACTGTGTTTCTCACCACTGTGTTTCTGACCACTGTGTTTCTCACCACTGTGTTTCTGACCACTGTGTTTCTCACCACTGTGTTTCTGACCACTGTGTTTCTCACCACTGTGTTTCTGACCACTGTGTTTCTCACCACTGTGTTTCTGACCACTGTGTTTCTCACCACTGTGTTTCTGACCACTGTGTTTCTCACCACTGTGTTTCTGACCACTGTGTTTCTCACCACTGTGTTTCTGACCACTGTGTTTCTCACCACTGTGTTTCTGACCACTGTGTTTCTCACCACTGTGTTTCTGACCACTGTGTTTCTCACCACTGTGTTTCTGACCACTGTGTTTCTCACCACTGTGTTTCTGACCACTGTGTTTCTCACCACTGTGTTTCTGACCACTGTGTTTCTCACCACTGTGTTTCTGACCACTGTGTTTCTCACCACTGTGTTTCTGACCACTGTGTTTCTCACCACTGTGTTTCTGACCACTGTGTTTCTCACCACTGTGTTTCTGACCACTGTGTTTCTCACCACTGTGTTTCTGACCACTGTGTTTCTCACCACTGTGTTTCTGACCACTGTGTTTCTCACCACTGTGTTTCTGACCACTGTGTTTCTCACCACTGTGTTTCTGACCACTGTGTTTCTCACCACTGTGTTTCTGACCACTGTGTTTCTCACCACTGTGTTTCTGACCACTGTGTTTCTCACCACTGTGTTTCTGACCACTGTGTTTCTCACCACTGTGTTTCTGACCACTGTGTTTCTCACCACTGTGTTTCTGACCACTGTGTTTCTCACCACTGTGTTTCTGACCACTGTGTTTCTCACCACTGTGTTTCTGACCACTGTGTTTCTCACCACTGTGTTTCTGACCACTGTGTTTCTCACCACTGTGTTTCTGACCACTGTGTTTCTCACCACTGTGTTTCTGACCACTGTGTTTCTCACCACTGTGTTTCTGACCACTGTGTTTCTCACCACTGTGTTTCTGACCACTGTGTTTCTCACCACTGTGTTTCTGACCACTGTGTTTCTCACCACTGTGTTTCTGACCACTGTGTTTCTCACCACTGTGTTTCTGACCACTGTGTTTCTCACCACTGTGTTTCTGACCACTGTGTTTCTCACCACTGTGTTTCTGACCACTGTGTTTCTCACCACTGTGTTTCTGACCACTGTGTTTCTCACCACTGTGTTTCTGACCACTGTGTTTCTCACCACTGTGTTTCTGACCACTGTGTTCCTGACCACCGTGTTTCTGACCACTGTGTTTCTGAGCAGTGTGTTTCTGACCACTGTGCATCTCACCACTGTGTTTCTGACCAGTGTGTTTCTTCCCACTGTGTTCCTAGCCAATGTGTTTCTGACGAGAATGTTTATAACCACTGTGTTTCTGACTACTGTGTTTCTGACCACTGGGTTTCTAACCAGTTTGTTCATGACCACTGTGTTTCTGACCACTGCGTTTCTGAGCAGTGTGTTTTTGACACTGGGTTTCTGACCAGTGTGTTTATGACGACTGTGTTTCTGACCACTCTTTTTCTGACCACTGTGTTCCTGACCAGTGTGTTTCTGACCACTGTGTTCATCACCACTGTGTTTCTGACCACTATGTTTCTGACCACTGTGTTTCTGACCACTGTGTTTCTGACCACTGCGTTTCTGACCATTGTGTTCATGACCACTGTGTTTCTGACCACTGAGTTTCTGAACAGTGTGTTTCTGACCAATGTGTTTATTACTAGTGTGTTTCTAACCATTGTATTTCTGACCACTGTGTTTCTGACCAATGTGTTTCTGACCAGTGTGTTTCTGCCTACTGTGTTTCTGACCACTCTGCATCTCACCACTGTGTTTCTGACCAGTGTGTTTCTGAACAGTGTGTTTCCGACCATTATGTTTATGACCAGTGTGTTTCTGACGCTGGGTTTCTAACCAGTGTGTTTATGACCACTGTGTTTCTGACCACTCTGTTTCTGACCATTGTGTTTCTGACCATCGTGCTTCTAACCACTGTGCTTCTGACCACTTTGTTTCTGACCACTCTGTTTCTGACCAGTGTGTTTCTGACCACTGTGTTTCTGACCATTGTGTTCCTGACCACTATGTTTCTGACCAGTGTGTTTCTGACCACTGTGTTTCTGACCATTGTGTTTCTGACCAGTGTGTTTCTTCCCACTGTGTTCCTGGCCAATGTGTTTCTGACGAGAATGTTTATAACCACTGTGTTTCTGACTACTGTGTTTCTGACCACTGGGTTTCTGTCCAGTGTGTTTATGTCCACTGTCTATCTGACCACTGTGTTTATGACTACTTTGTTTCTGACCACTGTGTTTCTGAGCAGTGTGTTTCTGACCACTGTGTTTATGACCACTGTGTTTCTGACCACTGTGTTTCGAACAGTGTGTTTCTGACCACTGTGTTTCTTACCACTATGTTTCTGACAATTGTGTTTCTGACCACTGTGTTTCTGACCATTGTGTTTCTGACCAGCGTGTTTCTGACCACTGTGTTTCTGACCACTGTGTTTCTTACGATTGTGTTTCTGACCAGTGTGTTTCTGAACAGTGTGTATCTTACCACTATGTTTATGTCCAGTGTGTTTCTGACCACTGTGTTTCTAACCCCTGTGATTCAGACCAGTGTGCTTCTAACCACTATGTTTCTGACCACTGTGTTCCTGACCACTTTGTTTATGACCATGTGTTTCTGACCAGTGTCTTTCTGACCAGTGTGTTTCTGACCACTGTGTTCCTAACCACTGTGTTTCTGACCAGTGTGTTTCTGACTAGTGTTTTTCTGACTAGTGTGTTTCTGACCACTGTGTTTCTGACCAATGTGTTTCTGACCACTGTGTTTCTGACCACTGTGTTTCTGACCACTGGGTTTCTGTCCAGTGTGTTTATGATCCACCGTTGATCTCTGCCCATCGCCAATCGATGCCCATCGATGCCCATCGGTCCATGGATGGACCTGGCTGCAGGGGCATCGATGGGCATCGACAGGGAACGCCTTCCAAACACCCCAGAACCACTGGAAACCCATGTATTCTGCCAACTTCCATGAGGACTTATGTGTTCTTGTTGCAATCCATTTTCAATAACCCACCATTTTCACGTTTTGCATTTGACGTAGAGACAATAATAGCTGGCAGTTTGAAGGTCTCACCTGGGTTTTGGGGGCACCATGGAAATTTTACAAAGTGTACATTTTTGGAGCGGAAATCCGCTGGGAGGTCCGGCTCCACCCCGATGGCTTGCAACAGAGGGGACATGGCATATTGAGTGACCAAGCGACTGGGCAACCGGACTGGCCGGCCACCCTATCAGCATTGGTCGGTGTCGGGCAGCCAGCTTGCCCCTATCTGCCAGCACATCGTCCATTAAAGCCAGATGTGCCAGGTCATGTGGCATGTTGGTTGATGCGGATGCAATTTCAGCGTCGCACGTTGAGTGGGGGCGATTCTTTCCCACTCGATTAAGTGTTTGTGGGGTGCCGAGCCCGCTCCCCACGTTTTCTTTTTCCGGTGTACCAGGTGCCAGGTCGACATGTGGGGGTCCGCTCGGTCACTGCATGAGTGTAGCGTGCGCACACGGACCCCATCGACATCGATGCCCATCGATGTGGTTCGATGTGCCGATGTCGATGGAGGGCCCCTCCATCTAACATCGAGGACAACTATGTTATGATCACTGTGTTTCTGACCACTGTGTTTTTGACCACTTTGTTTATGAGCAGTGTGTTTCTGACCAGTGTGTTTCTGACCAGTGTGTTTCTGACCAAGGTGTTTCTGACCACTGTGCTTCTGACCAGTGTGTTTCTGAACAGTATGTTTCTGACCACTATGTTTATAACGAGTGGGTTGATTGCCACTGTGTTTTTGACAGTGTTGCCTTCGATGCTCGTTGTACGGCCCCTACAACAACCTTGGCACATCGAGTCACATCGATGTAGCCTCGATGTGGTGTATGGTCATAGGGGCGACCGGGACCTACCGGCGCCCAATCTTTCAACACGGACGAGACGACCAAGCACAAATCCCAGACACCGCGAGTAGCCCGGTTCGGCTTCGGACACCTCGGAAGCACTTCACATGCACGCATCATGCCATACCTACAAGTGCTGGCAATGACAGTGACACGTGGCATGACTCAGCTTAGATTTGACCAATGGGGAGGTTAGATAGCAAGGACTCATATGAAAGCCTGGAATGAAAGGCGCCTACTTAGCTTCATCCTGAGCAGACATTCCAAGGGCAAGTCACATGCGGTGCACTGGATTGTTGTAAAATCTCTTATCGATAAGTATAGAGTACAGTTTGGTAAAGTTTTGTGGGAGACATTAACGTAAAAATGTCTCTCCATACCCGTAGTTAAAATGTTAAGTACATGACCACAACATTTTCATCATTTTAGTTGCAACGGTAGGAGGTTTTACTAAATCTCTCTCAATTCAAACCTTGTTTGTTAGTAAGTCCGAACATGCGAACCGATTGTTTGCATGTTCGGACTTGTGCATCGATTTGCCGACAGATCACGTAACGTCAATCGGTGAATCGTGTGCCATCAATTTCCCAATGGATCAATTACTGTGGATTGTGAGAACACTCGTACACCGTCCATTTGGCAGCTGATCGGACGTGCATTTGCGGTGGCTGAGTCGGCGTCTGGAAAGACGCCGACGCCGACACTGGATACACCGCCACTCCATACTCCCAGTAACACACCAACAATGTGTTCGATGATGGCATGAGCACTTCACCGCCGGGAGTAGCCCGGCGGTTGTCTCACCATGGCTTCGCAGCCAAGCTCTCAGCCAAGCACGAACAGAAGCTCCACTGGTGCCTCAAGCCCCTCGGTTACCCCAGCGTCTGCAGTGCCCGGCCTGTTTGACGCCAGCAAGTGGAACCCACCAAGGAGGCGCAGGGTCACTGGTGATTTCTTCACCAAGGAGCTTTCGAAACATTGCCAAGCATGGGCGACGCCGGCGAAGAAGGCTGGCTTCATCTGCGGAGCATGTGCCACAAAAGTGAGCGGAACGTGTGACCGCATCCGCGGGCACTTTGCATGCAACAATCCAAACGTGGGCAAGTGTCCACATCCTCCACCAACATGTCATGACGCTCTCGGCCTTGAGCGCATGCCTCCTCCTCCAGCAGGATGGCAGCCGCATAACGTGAAGCTCTTCCAGGGAGAAGGTGCTAGATGGGGAACCAGGGACAAGCCAGTTGCGTGGATCAAGTTGGCGGAGGCACCGGAGAAGGAGGTGACAGCAGCAGCTGGGGGGATGGTGTTGCACCTAGTCTCCAGCGATGAGGAGGCACAGCAGCAGCAGAAGGCAGCGGGTCCCAGCAGGCCGGCAGCTTCAACAATGCTTGACGGTGAGATACCGCTCCTTGACATCAACAAAGCTGTCTCATTCCGCCAGACCACCATGGTTGAGCACACTGACAAGCAGAAGAACAACCGCTACCAGCTGGACATCGTCAAACTGATGTGCATCACCGCATCCCCTGTCTCTTTTTGCAGAGAACTAGTTCTCGTGGAAGTCATCAGGTTGGCCAGGAAAACTACTCCAAGATTCAGGTTTCCAAGCAGGGACACAGTGACTGGTGAGCTGTTGCCCAGGCTAGACACTGAGCTGACCGAGCTGAACGATCCCTTGATGCAGGGTTGGTCGACATACGGCACCAGCCTTGCTGTTGACGAGTGGTCTGACAGGCAGGTTAGACCTGTGTACAATGCCATGGCGGTGAATGCCATGGGGGCTGTTCACCTGTTTTCTCGTGATGCAAGCGGCTTGACCAGAGACGAGGACCACATAGCAAGCATGATTGTTGGAGCAATTGAGACAGTGGGCGAGCACAAAGTCATTTCAGTCATCTGTGACAATGCTCCTGTGAACCAAAACGCCTTTTCAGACCTGAGAGTACGGTACCCGAAGCTATTCTTCCAAGGTTGTTGTACCCACAACATTGATCTCATCATGAAGGATGTTGGCAAGTCTGCATGGGGTGCACGGATCATTGGGAAGTGTGAGAATGTCATTGCATTTTTCAGGAACAACGCCATGCCCAGGACATGGCTGAAGGAAAAAACGGGAGGCAAGGTGCTGAAGACCAGGTGTGACACCCGCTTCGCCTCTGTCTTTGACATGGTGGAGAGGCTCTTGGAGCAGAGCAGTGGTGGAGGAGTTTGTACAGCTGCCTCTGTGGAAGCTGATTGGTTCAACCAGGGATGCAGGATTCAAAGCAGGAAGAAGGAGGTGAGGGCGCTCATTCGCCGCAAGGTTTTTTGGTTGTAGGTGCGTCAGTTGAAGGATGTGCTGTTGCCACTGGTGAAGGTGCTGCGGGTGGCTGATGCCCCTGGTGGGGGGGGGGGGGGGGGGGGG